>LPNX010415628.1:46404-78144 GCA_001517045.1 Pseudotsuga menziesii | reverse complement strand
GCTAGGCGCCTCCAAACTAGGCGCCCTCCTCCAAGTTTGACGCCCTCCTCTAAATGTGGCGCCCTCTCCAAAAGTAGACGCCTCCTCCATCTATGGTAGCGCCTCCCTTTTACATGCATGCGCCCCCTCCATTTATGGTAGCGCCCTCTTATTTGGTGGAGTTTCTTCTTATTTAGAGCCCTTTCTCACATTGACGCCCTACTTTAGTGAGGGTTTTAAACTTGGACGCCCCCTTTAGTGAGGGTTTAAACCACCTTATGTCTTCTAAACTTGGCTTTGAATTTAGCCCTTATAAATATCTAACCTTTAGACTTAGGCTAAATAAATATTTCACCTTAGATTTAATTTTTCAATTTAATTTTTTTTAAAAATTTTCCCAGTTTTGACTTAGGAAAAATTAAAAATAAACTTGAAAAATCATATCTTGGCCATGGGGGGGTGGAAAAAAATTTGAAATAAATTTTCCTAAGCTTAGCAACCCCCAAACAAAATTACCATGGCATTATTTGATTTTTTCCTTCAAAATCAAATAATATGAATTTTTGACTTAGGGAAATTAATTAATTCCCTAGGAAAAATAGACCTTGCTTAGCCAAAAATGGTTTATCTCCTCAACCCCTTATCAGAATGACATGGGACTCGAAGCAGTGGCCTGGGGGGTTTCATAGCAATTTACCTTGCATTCATAGCCCCTATTACAAAATGCCAGTGCTTGAGCAATTACATTATTACATCAAAACTTAGTTAATTAACCACCAAGGGGTGAAATTAATTAACTAGAAAATAAATAAAAATACAACATAACGAAACTCCGCAAGACTCAATACAAATGTCTAGCATGGTCACGAATAACATTTTGAACCCTTAGCCACCCCATGGACTTGACTGTTAGAACGCCCGTCACCACTTTGGAAGATTTTGAGTGAAAAACCTAACTAATTAAAATCGTTTAAAGAACAAGATTAATTGGAAAGGAAAAAAACACTCGATGAGGGGACTTCCCTAACAACTAGTTCCATGGTGTGGCGTCCATATCATATGACCCACACTTGCACATAGAATTACATTAATTTTCCCACGCAGGGGAGCGGACATTTCGTTTTACAAAGGGGCAATTGCCCCGCAGAAGTGAAAAATCCTCAGATTTTTCCAAGGTACAATTTGTACAATTATGTACATCTTCATGTACATGGAGTTGCCACCTAGTCGAAATAGGTGGGCAACACTCAGTTCTAGTTTGCATGCAAAGTTATATTTGAAGAGATCTGGTTCAAATTACTTTCTTTTGCAAGCATTTTAAAGGAAATTTTTAGTTTGTTTAAAGGCAGTTTATTTCGAAGTTTAAAAAACAAATCTAGCAATTGGTTGCATATCATATTGGCTGCCCAAAAGGCAAGCCAAAATCCCAAGGAAAGCTTGTTTTCCTTGCTTTCTTTTTGCTCGTTTTTTTTATCATTTTAATTTAGATTTTTTTGGGTATTTTTTGTGTTGTCCAAAGACACTTCTAAAGTGTCTTTGGGCACTTTTTACTAAACTTTGCTTGCTGGTTTTTAGAAGGACTATTCGAAAAGAAGAGGATACGCCGCCCAAAAACTTGGGCCATCCAGAGCTTCCAGGAGGCTTCCCCCTTAGTTGGGCTTCTTTTCTTTATATTTTGTAAGCCTTTGGATCCCAGATAACAAGGACCAAAGATCATTTCTACTAAAGCATTGTAATAGAGTAATAAAAAGCAAGTTTGAGTAGGCTCTTTCGAGCCAACTCCCCATCCCCCCTAGGGGGGGCTTCTGCGTTTTTGTGATTTTTTCATTTTTTTCTAATTTAGTTGTTTTTAGTAGCATTGTATACTTTGAATCATAAGCATTTCAATATCTTTTACAAATTCAAAGTAATAATACTACTTACCCCATGCTCTCCCGAGTACCCCGAAAGGGTGAAAGAGATTCGTGGTAGGATTAATTAGAAAATATTTCTTTTATTTATTTGTTCTTAATATTTTAAATCAATCCGATCGTTGCTTTCTCGAGTACCCGAAAGGTGAAAGAGACTCTTCGGTCGTCATCTAAACAACTCATTGTTACGTTTCTAATAAAATAAACCAAGACTCCTTCCTCGTATGCTCTACACTGCTGCAGCTTGTCTGATCAGTTGGCTGTATCAGAAAGGGATACGAGTTACTAGATTTAATAGGAAAATCCACACAAGTGATTTTCTCGAGAACTCGAGAGGTTGCAAAGGGTAACTATTATAGAGTCAGGGGGCTACTCCAAGTAGGTTCATCCTCACCTCGTTGGACACTTGGTATTACTGCTTTAGCACTTAGTTCGAAGGGACTTGACTTATTGGGCCAAACCCTACAATTAACCCACGCCCTTAATTACTCACTAATAATTTTAAAACTGACCAACGACACCACTGCAATACTTACACGACACAACAACACTCCACTTTTACAAGCACTTCATATTCATCGACACTGGTATGTTTTACTTTCAATGCTTAAATTAATTATTGCAAAATGTCGTGAATGGTGCTTACATTGTCATATGTTGTTGATGTGATCTCTTTCTTGCAATAGTCCGTTGTGTTATCTTATCCAAACTCCTAGATTTAGTCTTTTCTTTCATAGACTAAAAACCATAGATTTTCTTTTAATAAGGTCTACCCCCCTTGGCTTCATTAGGAGTTGGCCTAAATGAAGGAGTCAAGAACAAGGTGACAGCCTTGACTTGAGACTTGCCCCCAAGGACACACCGAGTGGCTTGAAGATTTCTGCCACGTCCCCCTAGGTGTGTGAAAGGCGGCAACAGGACCCATCCATAAACTGTCAAATTTTCCATGTTTTCTAGGCTTTTCTATCTGATTGCCCCATAGAGACACTGTATCTCCCTTCTGAAAAGTTCTAGGCCTAGATGACTTGTCAAAATTTCTTTTAACTTTATCTTGACTTTTGACATTTTGATCAACTGCCCTTCTTCTGACTTCATCCAACTCTACCAACTCATGAATCCTGCTTTGATCATCATCTTAGTTTGATCCTAAATCTTGTATAACCTGATACACTGGTAACTTAAGATGAATCGGTAAAGTCACATTTGTATTGTAGACTAATTCAAAATGAGACTTCCTTGTTGCACTTTTCTTGGTGATTCTATCTGCCCAAAGTGCAAATTTGATTTTACTATCCCAAGACTTCTTATTATCCCCAATAATCTTTTTAACGATGGTCATCAAGTTTTTGTTGCTTGATTCAACAAGACCATTTCCCTGGGGATAGTAATTCGAGAAATGGGATAGGATAATACCATACTTGAAACAGAAAGATGACATGGCTACTGTGTTGAGAATTGGTTGTCATTGATGACAAACCATTAATGACAAAGATTAATGACATGGCAAGTAGCGTATACTAGGTGCCACAAATAACCCATACTGTGGTCATTTGTTGAAGATGATATGGCTTATGCGTTGATAATGAAGCCATCACCCTTGAGATATCCTTGATGCCCTTGCTTATATGAAATGCTTGAAGACATGGTCATAATGAAGCCACAAGCTCATTATGCTCATTGGGCATGGTTATGATGACCCTCTTGATGAAGAGCCCTTTGAAGATGGACTTGAAGTCCTTGGAAAATCAAGTATATTGTGGTGTCTTTAAGCCATTAAAAAATGCAAACCCTCACTTAACACATATGAGAGGTCGGCCTCATTAAATAAATAATAATTAAAATTGAAATAAATGTTGTGAAGTCGGCTCCACAAATTAATAAACAAAATTAAAGACAAGTCGGCTAAAAAATACTATGGAAAACGAGTATAAATACCAAGTCAACATTTCTTATTTTGTGTGGAGAAAAACAAATTCGATTTTGCTCTGAAATTCGGATGTACAGTAAGGCAAACGCAGTATATAATGAAGTGAAGTTCTATCTCTGATTTTTGGGCTTGAAACAGTAGTCCATTTGATCTTTTTACATCCAAAACAACAGCAGAATTTTGAAGTTCTTTGCTCTAAAATTCGTGGAGAAACAGAACAACAGAAAGTGAAGACCAAACTGAGGCAGGACAGTACGTAAGAAAATTTTATTCAGTCTTCTTTGTGACTGTACACTGCACTGAGTTTATGGACATCATTTCGGTCTGTTCCTTCAACTGGTTTTTGTAGTCTGTTATCCACTAATTTTGCACTTAGTGGATTTTTCGGTAAGCCGCCAGAGCATTGAACAAACACTTGTTCGTGATCAGAATTCAGAGGTCTGCCAGCCTTTTCTCGGGACTCTGTTCGGAACTTTTTGTAAATACATGTTCATACACCCTTGGGGAGATTGTAAAAAGTGTCCTTGCATTTAATTTTTTATAAAAGGCCCGGCTTCCCAGACTTGGGCATCAAGCCGACTAGCCCATAGTGTTTTTTCCCTTGGATATTATTGGTTGTTGAACAAACGACCAATACTTTTTGAGTTTTTCACTCGCTCCTCCAAAGCTGGGGCAGTTGTCTTGATGTTTCAGCCTTGGGAGGTTATTAGAGCCTCCGTGTCAGTGTTTTTTGTCATGCTAGGCATTTCGATTGAGTCGCATGAACATGTACTAGGTCCCACTAGAGTTTCGTTGGATTTCGAGAAAAATATTTTTTTTCCATTTTTTAAGCCATTTTTTAATGGTTTAAATGGAAAAATTCAAAATTTAATAAAGGAGTGATTCGGAGTCCATTTTCAGCATGGTTGGGCTCATTTTCAAGCCTGGAGCAACATCTTTACCCCAGGGGCCATTTTCTCCATCATTCGGCCGGCAGAAGCATCCCGAAAGCCATCATTCGACTAATTGAGCACCAGAATAACATTTTAATGCTAAAATTGGGCAGAATGCACTTAGTCAAAATATTTAAAAAAAGTCAAAATCAAATATTTTATTGGTAAATGGTGATATGGCATGTGGGCCATGTGAGTTTCGACCCACTTCATAGTACAATGGCATATTAAACTTTGGGTTAAAGGAAGTTATGTTATTTCATGAAAGAAAAGTGACGTGAGGTTTTTGGACTCACGCTTTTGTGAGGGAGATGAGTGGGATTTGGAGGGACCCATCCACATAAATTATAAAATAAAACCATAGTGGCATATAAGCTTTGGATAGAAGAGTTCACGATTTAAATTGAGTGGAGAAATCGTGAGTATGGTGGATGGGGTCACGCTAGCATGAAGTAAAGTGACAAATAGGAATGGAAATGTGCGGTCTCCTATCCACTATACGTAACTTAAACCTTGGTATATTTCAAATGTTTTAAAAGCCATGCATACAAATCGCATGAGTGAGTGGTGACATCAAACTATGGCATGGAGTTCACGCTAAGCATTCTATACACTCGCGAAAGGTGAGCTCATGCTTGTTTGGTGGGGATTTTCCCTTGATTAATGGCCATCGGCAATTCACGGCTCCCTTCAAATTTATGCCCATCACAAACCATGGCTCCCTTCAGCTCAATCGTATCTACTTCAAAGGACTTGCGTGGATCGCTTTGGGCTCACGTGTATGCACTCGGCAGCTTCATAATTCGATGGGTGAGTTACACTCCCAACTTGGAGTTTTGACAGACAATTCGACTTGGTGACTAAGCCATTGGCTTCCCTTTGATTGCCAATTCGATTTAGGGTAGGGATTGTGTTAGTTTTGTTATAAAAGGATGGCATTGCCTCCTTCGTTTCTCATGGAGATTTTGGGCATGAACACTCTGCCAAAATTATTGTAATAGTTGTTTGAAGTTGGAATAAAGTTGTGACTTTGGAGGTCCGTGCACGAGTTATTGGAGTTGTGGATTCACATTGTCTTTGGTGATATTCTCTCACCTTGCTTTTCAATCATTAAATCATTCTTCATTATATACTCTAGAAGGGCTAACAATCTAGTTTATGAGTATTTTGTTCGGATTTGATATTGTTTGTAAGGGTTTTGCAGGGATCATTAGGGGTAAAGAACAAGCTTGAGAATCCGATCAAGCTCTTCTTCATGAATCAGTGGTTTTTTCCATCTAACTCCTTCATTTTGCAGGTCTTTCTAAGCACTTCCCAATCCAAGAAAGAGACATAGCAGTCAGAGCTTCTCCTTCCCTCCATCAACAAAGTTTCAAAAAACACATTTGGTTACCTGGATCTACGAACTTCCCTCTTCTAGTTCTCTTGTTTTCTCCTTGATCTTCTCGATTTATTGCTTGCTAGCCTTCTCCTCCTTGCTCTCGCCCTACCTCATCTTTTTCTCCCACCAAGCTTGCCATCTTGCTTTTCTGGCTTGTCTTGGTCTCTTGCATTCGTTCCTCTCTTTTGCTGCCCCCTTTTTGTCCTCTTTTCCTCCTTTTTTGCAGCCCTCCTTCGCTGCCCTCTCAGCCCTCTTTGCTCTCTTTCGCTGCCCTCTATACTGCTGTTCGCTGCCCCATTTCTCACTTTTTTGCAGCATTCTATATTGCTGTTTTCATATCATAGATTAGATCTTGCACTTGGTTTTATTTTTGTAGATCTCTTTCTTAGAAGTAGTTTATATTTGATTTGGTTTAATTAACAGTTGATGGGTGCTTTGAGTTGATTTGTGTTGTGTGCAGGTACGAAAAGAAACAATCCTAAGAGAAGGACTTGAAGATTGAGCCAAAGAAGAACAAAAACCAAAGAGAAGAGTAGAAACTGAGTACCAAAACCAAGAAGATCCAAATACTTGGGATTTGAACTAAAGAAGACAAATTTTTCCAAATTACTCTCCTTTTGTAAAACAGCCATTGAGGCTTGTTCCATTTGTCTTTCCAAGTTTTTTTTATTTCTCTAAGGTTGAAAATCCTAAATATTGTACTCTCTTAATAAAAGGGTAAAGTGGGATTAGGCCTCCCATCTTTTGGTTTCTTCTTTCCCATTTGGGGAAGAGTGTCTTGTTCTCTTAGCTCAGATTTACTTTTCATGCTTAGAGTAGCTTAATTCTGTACTTGGAACTTTTTATTTGTTTCAGTCTTGACCTGAGAAGTACCTTGAGATTTCATCCCAAGTGCCGCATTGACATTGCGTGCTACCTCTCTTTCCCCATTGTCTTCCTGCGTCTAACCAACTAGCTGAAAATTTCGGGGACAATTTGTCTTGAAGTCATTTTTGACTTCTCTTTGCTAGATTAGTTTCTTGTTGTTGTAGAACACTAGTTTCTCATTTATTTCATTTGCAAGCGGTTTATCTTTTTTTTGCTATGACATTGTTTCGTTGTTTTACAATTTGTTGAGCTATCATGTGGTTTCAATTTACAAGCTGATTGTCTTATAAAAAGAACCAAAGTCTCTTGAACTTGCAATAACCCAAGTCAAGAGCACTCTCTGTCGGAGAGCATTCCCACTGCATTATCCTTGCATCAAGTATATAGATTAATTAAAGTCTCTTGAACTTCTGTCATAAGACAAAGTCAAGAGCACTCTTTGTCAGAGAGTTGAACTGTGTGCTCATAATAATAAAATCTTTCCAACTCACATTTTCCCACTTAAAATTTCCTCATTGCTATCCCTCACCTAGTATGCTTTGCCAACCCTGAAAAGTTGGACTCGTACTCAGAACGGTGATCGTATTTGTTAATTTTGCAAGTGAAAACATAATAAAACTTTCACCCCATAAACCAATGCATCGGCGTTATTTCGATAAATACTCAGGTAGTGGGCAAATTCCAAGTGTGGGCGTCGGGCAACCCAATCTGGACACTCGCTGGTTAAATTCTCTGAACACCTAGCTTGTGATTCCATATAGGTCCGTCATGTCTTCGAACGGAGCCACTGAAAGTATTTCCGGTTAGGTTTCCTAGACACCTTAAGCAAGATCATCTTTAAAATTTACAGTAAAATAAACCAAGAACAATTGCAAAACGATCTCACAAACACTACTATTGAGACTTGTATTCCAGCATTCACAAGCACGTTTTGACTCCATATTGGCATTGGTCTTAAACTTCCATGCATCGCCTTGATCTAGACCATTTGTCCCTAATGTTTGCTTAAATCATTATCTATCTATGGATGCCTTTAATTTCCAAGTCATCTTTGTATTGTTCGTCTCAAATCTTGTGTTTTGTAATTGCAATGTGGATTGCTCATTTTATTATAAAGTTGTAATCATTCAAAAACTCCTAAAAAACACCCATCCGCATCATAACATCAAAAATACTTAAACACATTGAGCCATAGAAAACTCTTTGTTATGGACGACGTCCCTTGGCTTTGTTAGGAGTTAGCCTAAACATAGGAGATAGGAGTAGGTGACAGTACGTGGCTCTGTGCTTGCCCCCAAGGCCACACCTCTTCCACTTTCTCAAGTGAGGAGTAAACTTTCATTCGATTTCTGCTGTTGGTGTGCAATCGGCGGATATCATAGTCCAAGGGTACAAAAATTTGATCTTGTCAAGGACAAATCTGAAGCATTTCAAGGACTGTGTAAGGACTGGTTCAAAGGCCTTTTGTAGGGCAGATTTGGCAATGTTAAGGACTGTCCAAAGACTGATTGCAAAGCTGATATGGATATGCCTCACACTGGTCTAAAGAATGAATACTCTTCAATGATTGAGTGACTACTTAGATGAGTATGACTGATATTAGGGCAGATGGTGTGTGTGTGCTATAAAGCCACTTTGCATTGAAGACATTGAAAGAGACATAGACACTGCCATACTCAAAATATACCAAAGTCTGTGTTTGACTTAATTCCATTAGCTGTAGTTGAAGTATGGTTGTTAAAACGAGTTGTGAATAGTGATCTTGCTCAGATTATGATAGTGGACATTTTTGGGAACAATAGAGATCAAAGGTTTATGCAAGAGGAAGCTTTCATTGATTTGTCAAGTTGATTGAGTTAAGTAAAGCATATTGACAGTTCTCTTGACATTGACCTAGTATGATTTGACAAAGGGAGCTTGACATTGATAACATGATATGACAGCCTGATGTGTTGACAAGTAACAATTAGGATAGCCTAATGACACTTTGATATGACATACATCTATGGACTGACAGAGGTAAAGCAGTGACATGTTAGTGATCAGATTGATGACTCGATAAAGATATCAGCGATATGGCAAGCTGATATGACTGAAGAGTGACAGGCTGATGATAGGATATGATCAGTGTTGATGAGCAGCTTGATGACATGATCGTGAAAGACAAGTGATGAGTAGACAAGTGATTGACAGATGAACTGAGGACGTGACATAAATCTTTATGTATATGCAAGCTGGGTCTTGCACACACTTTCTTAGTTGACACTAAGAAAAACCAAGCAGGGTCTTGGCATAGACGTTGGTGCTTCTCAGTCAATTGAAGCTGATGTTGACCCCAAGGTGGTGGCCTTCAATGTAAAATCAAATTTGATATAATAAAGCTTATAAGTTTATCTTCTGAAGTGTCTCTTGTGATGTGTTTGATTAATGTTGATGAAATTATTGATGATTTGTGTTTAAACATTTAAAGAAGTGAAATTGGTAAAAAGTGTTGGCCCACAGATTCACCCCCCCTCTCAGTGTGCCATTGTGTCTAACATACTGAGCTAAAAGATTTGGCATTATTAGTGGTTATCTTAGTTGGCACCCCAAATCTAGTAATGATTTTATCTTCTAGGGAATCCATTACTACCTTCTCAGTTGCTGCTTTTGTAGGTATGGCCTCTACCCACTTGGTAAAATAATCGGTTGCGTTCAAAATCCAAGTGTAACCGTTACTTGAATTATCCTTAAACTTACCAATGAAATCAAGACCCCATTGCTGAAAAGGGGCTTGGACCATGTTGTCCGCCGAATGCACACCAGCAGCAGAAATCTTCTGAAAGCTGTCTCCTCACTTGAGAAAGTGGGAGAGGTGTGGCCTTGAAGAAAAGCACAGATCCAGGTACTGTCACCTACTCCTAGCTCCTCCGTTTAGGCTAACTCCTAACGAAGCCAAGGGGGGGTAGTCCCTAACAAAGAGTTTCTATGGCTCAATGTATTTTAAGTGTTTTTGGTGTATGGTGATGTAGATGGGTGTTGTTTAGGAGCTTATTATGATGAAAAGATCACAGATTTAAAATTTAAATAGCACAAAGGTATACTCGCAATAATTTAAGGACAACACAACTGATTGATTTAAGCAAAGGCATCCATAATGAAATAAAATATGCACTTCAGATATATAAATGAAATGAGCACAAGACCATTGCCTTATCCGATGGTTAACGGAGTCAAGATTGCAATGCTTTGGGATGCAAATATATAAGCGTTCAGTATGTTTGTGAGATCATTTTGCAAGTGTTCTTTGTAAATTTTATAAAGTTTTAGTGATCTTGATTATTATGGCTAAGAACACAAGGTATCAACCGGAAGATATACCTTCAGTGGCTCCTCCCAATGACATGTCGGACCGTCCAATATTTCGGGCTAGGTGTCCAAGGAACTTAACCAGCCTGATTGAATTTTGAGACAACGGTTTATTCTGACGTCACTAGCAAGAATTAGCCCACTTACCTCGGTATTTATCGACAACGCCGGTTCGTTGGTTATGGGGATGAAAGTTTTATTAATGTTTTCACTCGTTCGATTAATCAAATCCAACCACTGTTCTGAGTACGAATTCAACTTTTTAGGGTCGGCAGAGCATACTTGGTGGCGGAGAGCAACGAAGTAAATTTTAGAATGGGGGGTGTGAGTTGCAAATTTTAAGTTTAGAGCACACAGTTAAACTCTCCGACATAGAGTGCTCTTGACTTTGTCTTATGACAAAAGTTCAAGAGACTTTAACTATTCTATATGCCTAATGCAAGGAAAATGCAAATCTAACTATGCTCTTTGATAGAGAGTGCTCTTGACTTGGGTTATTGCAAGTTCAAGAGACTTTGGTTTATTTTAAGAGACAATCAGATTGTAAATATGAAACCACGTGATAGCTCAAAATTTGTAAAACAATGATTAAAATGCTAATAATGAACTAAAATAGCAATTACTATTCTAAGCATAAAATGAAACTAATCTAGTGAAGTAAATCTAAGCTAGCAAACCACTCAAAAAAAAGGCCACTACAAGACTTCCCCAAATGGGGAAGCTGGGTGTGGGGGATTAAAGACCCCACTCACGAAACTTTTATTAAACTGTTACAATCTTTTGGATTTTCAACCTTTGAAAGAACTTGAAAAGTTAAAATGGAAGGAGCCTTAATGGCTTTTATAAAAGGAGAGTGCTTTTTTATTATTATCTTCGTTGGTTCACAACTTCTTCTTGGTTTTGCTCTTTTTGGTTTTGCAATCTTGGTTGTGTCTTCTTCTCTTGGTTTCTTCTTCAAGTTTTCTTGCTTCTTGTCTTTTATAGATCTCTTCTTTGATCACCTAAATCACAACAAAGCTCATAGACCTGTCATTGTCAATCAAATCAAAGAAATAAATTGAAACTAGCTAACTTAATGCAAGTCCTAGACTTTGAAATTTGAGATCTATATGCAAGGAAGCAAACTAGTTTATATGCCAAATCAACTTCTAGATGCAAGCTAGTAAATGAGCTAGAAATGCAAACTTTAAAGATGCTAACCAAATCTTAGATCTAACAAACAAGGGAAAGGGGAAGTGGATGGAAAGGAGAAGATCTAAGGCTGGAAGGAAAGTAGCAGAGAACAATGGGACAATAGCAAAAAGGATAGGGCTGAAAAGACAGAGATGGACAACAAACAAATAAAGGCAGGTGGCTGAAAAATGGGGCAGCGAACAGTAAGGAATAGGACTGAAAAATGGGGCAATGAACAGAGAAGAGGAGGACATGCCAAACAAGGCAATAAAGAAGACACCAAAGGGTAGATAAATGGAGTTTAGGGCTTCTTGTAGTAACTAGTAACCAAAAGAATGTTGTTATCTTGTGGATGGAACACAAGAGAGAGAGCTGCTCCCATCTTCTTTTTTGTAGCAAAAGATAACGCGCCCTGTAGGTCCTGCAGTCACAAAATGTTAAATTCAAAAATGGTTGTTTGAAGCTTGGGATAGAAGCAGCTGAGCTCGCACCCTTCTACAATTGGTGAAGCCTGATAACACACAAACACTCAATACAAGAAGTGAGATCAAAAAATCATATGCTAGTATGCTAGGAAAATCAAATCCAGATCAACATTTCGTATTACTGACTACTCATGTCCATCAAGATATTAATCTACTTTGCATAAATAACCAAATTCAGACAACAAATGGCTATTCTACCGTGCCAACAATGGCCTTCTTGAGCTGGCAAATTAATTAAACACATACAAGTATTTGTTCGCACCAACAAAGAGACCCACAGTGTTGGCCCTTTCGGCAACAACCTGCGAACAGGTTGCAGTCTCACCCAAAACAGCTATGGGGTGCCGCAGAATCAGGTTTCTGCAGGCAAAAGAGGGATATTACTGTACCTTTAGCCTTAACAAAGAATAATTATGCAATACAGAGCTTCGGCATTCACTTAAATAGCTTCGCAGTTTAGATAAAAAGACAGTTTCTTGCTTAACCCTTAACTGGGAATTCACAGCGAAGTTAATATTTAGCAGTTTATCTTACTTTATCATTCATCTACTTATCAAATGCGTAAAACATAATAGAAACAACATAAAAGAACCACCACAACACAAGATATACGTGGTTCACCCCCAGTGTAGGGGTTACGTCCACAGAACTGCGTTTATATTCAACACTTTACAAACGACACAGTTCTGATATGCGCACTCAGCTGCAGATCCTTCCTTCCAAAACCCTCTGCCCACTCAGCTGCAGAGGTCGTCCACGCACTCAGCTGGGACTTAACCTTTCTTCAAAACCCTCTGCGCACTCAGCTGCAGAGGTCGTCTACGCACTCAGCTGGGACTTAACCTTAACCCTAAAAATAGGTCTTAGCTTCTTCGCATCAAATTATCATTATAACCAAAAACTTTAAAAAACCCTTCTTGACTCCTTTACATAAGTGCCTATTTATACAAGTGCACTATTACAATACCATGGGCTTAAACCATGGGTCATTTACAAAAAGAGGGGCTTCGACCCAACCCTAAAGCCCCTAAGACTATTTTGGACCGCAACTCCGCTTACAAGCTTCGCACCAAAACCGCGGAGTTGCCAAAATTAAGGACCTTTAAGGTCCGAGCCCCAACAGTATTGAAAGAGAGGAGTTAGAGACAATATCACCTCAACCATGAAGAATTCACCACAATCAAAAGCCCATAGACCTCCAAAGTCGAATATCTTTATTAACAATTCCAAAGCAAATGCTGATACAATTTTCTCAGAGTAACTCTACCACAAAGATCCATATCGAAGAAAGTGCAAAGCACCTCTATATATACAAAAACCAAGCCCCAGGGGGGACTTTATGAACTGAAGAGAGAGTCCAGAGTTAATTGAGTTAAACCAGAGGTGGAACTGGGCTTGAACTGAGTTGAACCGGGCTTGAACTGATAATAAGCTGCCAACACACCCAATCAACCTCACCAACTCCAAATTGACTTCTCCTTCTCCCCTTACGCAAATGTATGGAATTAATGGAGTGGCGTGAGTGAGGAAATAATTGATAAAAGGTTGAATATTTCAAAGGTTTATTAACAAATGGGGAGGGGTCCACCCTCACCCATTCACACCCACCAAACAAAAGCGTGAGTCTCCACTTAGATTTGACGTCACCTTAATAAGCAATCGCATGCATGCAATCAAAGCAAGCGTGAGCCCATTTTTAACGTTACCCTTTCAACATGAAACAGATCGTATGCATGCAAGGCTTATACCATGGTTTAATTTTAATATAATTCATGTGGATGGGTCCCCCCAAATTCCACTCACCACTTTCCACATAAGCGTGAGACTTCACTTACTCTTACGTCACCCTTCTCATATAACAATTCGTTTTCACTATTTAAGCCAAAGTTTTAACTTCCACTAAGTTAAAGAGAATCGTAACTTAATGGGGACCCATATGCCAAGTCACCCCATCATTAAAAAAATTATTTTGACTTTTCTAAATTTCTATTTTAGTGCATTTTATCCAATTTTAGCATTTAAATGCTACTATGATGCATTTCTAGCCAAATACTGCCTCACGGGTGCTCCAACCGCCTGACTGATGGTGAAAGTGGCCCCTGGGGTAAATATGCTGCTCCGAGCTTGAAAATGAGCCAAACCACGCAAAAAACGGACTCCAGATCATTCATTTATTACATTTTGAATTTTCTCATTTAAACCATTAAAAAATGGCTTAAAAAACAGAGAAAATGATTTTTTCTCGGAATCAAATGAAACTCTAAGGAGACCTAGTACATGTTCATACGACTCAATCGGGATGCCTAGCATGTTGAAAAACATTGACATGAAAGCTCTAATAACCTCCCAAGGCCGAAACACCAAGACAACTACCCCAGCTTTGGAGGTGCGAGTGAAAAACTCGAAAATTATTAGTCATTTGTTCAACAACCAATAATAAGCAAGGAAAAAAACACTCTGGGCTAGTCGGCTTGATGCTTAAGTCTAGGAAGCCGAGCATTCTATAAAAAATTAAATGCTAGGACATTTTTTACAATTTCCCCAAGGGGGTATGAACATGTATTTACAAAAAATTCCGAACAGACTCCCAGAAAAAGGTTGGTGGACTTCTGAATTTTGATCACGAACAAGTGTACTTTGTTCAATGCTCTGGAGGCTCACCGAAAAATCCACTAAGTGCAAAATTAGTGGATAACAGACCACCACTGGCTTTAGAGGTAGTGCGGTAAGTTTGGTGTTTTCCTGTAAATAGTTGACATTTCTGGCAATTCCTAACAAACTTGTGCACATCAGTGAATAAGATGGGCCAATAGTATCGTGCTCTAAGAATTTTGTGGGCTGTAGTTTTAGCTGCAAAGTGGCCACCACGAAATCCTAAGTGGAATTCTTCTAAGAGTTTTTTAGACTCTTCATCATCTACCCACCCAAGTATGAGACCATCAGGGTTTTTCCAACCTAAACCATTTTGAGTAAGACAATACTTAGTAGCTTGTAATCTCAATGACCTTCTTTTGTGGCCAACTAGATGTTCAGGACAAGTCAGGTTGAGGAGATAGAAAACTATATCTGAATACCACTGTTGCTGTTGAAGACGTTGAAGCTCTGTTGAACTGGTTGATGCCGATGAACTGTTCTGACAAATCATACCTAAGGCATGCTCGTTTCCTTCTGTCTTCATTTTAGCAAGATCTTGACCCTTGATCAATTTAGTGGGTTTAATCTCTAAGTCATACTCTTGGTCTTTGATACCCACTTTCCTCTTATACCAAGGCAATCTTGCTGGGATAAAATGTCTTTTACTGCTGAATGGGGCACATAACCAACTACTTTAGAGTATCCAACATAATTTTGAAAGTGTTTTAAAGACTTAATAAGTGCATACACATGTTTTTTTTATTATAGTGTACTTTAGCTCTGAATTCTGTAAGGACCTACTCATAAAGGCAATTGTCTGTTCTTGACCCTCTTTGTTCTTTTACAACAAAACTCTGACAATTGTATCTTCTGAGGCAAAGGAAAATATCTAGAACTCTTTGGAATAATTTGGGCTAGTAAGGACTGGGGCCTTGCTATACAATCCTTGATGCTTCTAAAAGCTTCTTTTCCCTCACCATCCCATTCAAACTTAACATCTTTCTTAATTAATTTTTG
Source organism: Pseudotsuga menziesii (assembly GCA_001517045.1). Taxonomy (NCBI): domain Eukaryota; kingdom Viridiplantae; phylum Streptophyta; class Pinopsida; order Pinales; family Pinaceae; genus Pseudotsuga; species Pseudotsuga menziesii. Next base: position 62,491 of record LPNX010415628.1, on the reverse strand, counting down.
CATGGGTTTCATTAACTCAACTAGATTTGGTATGAACCTTCTTATGAAATTTATTTGATCATTAAAAGACTATAAGGCTTTCTTATTTTGAGGCAAGGGAACCTTCTTTATGGCCTTTTCCCTTTCAGGGTCTATCTTCACACCATCTTTGGAAATAATATGCCCAAGCAACTTGCCTTCATCTATAGCCAAAACCGATTTGGAAGGATTCAAATAAATGCCAATCTTTCTGCGTCTTTCAAAAACTTTCTTGAGATGGCCTATATGATCAGATTTTTCTTTGGAGAAAACAGTAAGGTCATCTTGATAGATTTCAATTATCTTTCCAATTAACTCATTGAAGGCATAATCCATGGCCCTTTGAAATGTTGCACCCGCATTCAGAAGACCAAAGGGAATCCTCAAATATTCAAACGTTTCCCAAGGTGAAGTAAAAGTAGTTTTATGTTGATCTTCTTTCTTAACAAGGACTTGGTTATACCTAGAGAATCCGTCTAGCTTAGACATTATACTTGACCCCGTTACCCTTTGCAATAGTGTTTCCATATCTGGCAAGAGGCAATTATCTTTTATGCAAGAGATATTCAAATTTCGGAAATCAATGCATATCTTCAACTGTCCATTCTTTTTTCTAACTACAACCAAGTTAGAACACCATGATGAATGTCTTGTTGGCGCAATGATGCTTGCTACCAACATTTTTTGTAACTCCTGTTAGATCATAGGAGCTAACTTGGGGTTTATTCTCCTAATATTTCGTCGAAAGGGCTTGGAATCTAGCTTCAATGGAATCATGTGCTGAAATACATCGTCTCCATAAGCTTTTAATTCATCATATGTAAAAGCAAACACATCTCTAAACGCTTTTACCAACTCTACCAAGTTGTTTCTCTCTTTCTCATAAGTTCCTTTTCCAATTTTTATTTTTCTTGGCTCTTCTTCAGTGCCAATGTTTATTTCTATGTAATCCTCCAACTTCTTGGTTTCTTTCTTTTTACACCTATTCTGCCTATCAAAAGTTCTTTCCCATTCTACCACCTTCTTGGGGATAGGATTACTAGGCTGATCATTTTCCCCTTTGTAGGATTCTTCCTCTTGAAAACTGACTTGAAAGTCTGAAAACTCTTTCACGTTATTAATGAAGTTCATTATCTGCCTGTCATATTTAAACACTTGCCAATGATTTAGGTTGTCTGGGACAGAGGGCCTAAAATTTATTTCAAATTTCCCATTTCCCTTTATCAACTCTTCAATGAATTCTAAAGTGGAAGCTGCCACTGCTAGTTTGTTTGCCTCACTGTTTTCTAAACGAGGCATTGCCATGAGATCTAAAGCACTAAAATATTTCATGGTGTCCCACACAACATTCCTATATTTTTTTAGTCTTCCACACTTACATGCAAATAAAGTCTTAACTTGGGAATCAATCAAGTCTAAATCACCCTTGATACTTAATACCCATGTCCTTTGCAATCTCAAGCCCTAACAGAAGTGCTTCATACTCAGCCACATTATTGGATGCATGGAATTCAAGTCTATAAGCAAAGTTAAACTTCTAGTTTGATGGTGAAGTTAAGACAATCCCTGCCCCTTTTCCTGACTTGGAAAAAGCTCCATCAAAACTCATCCTCCATAGTTCATCAACTTCTTCATTCTTGGCTTTCTCCCTGATAGGTATAAGGTAGTTTGCATAGATGGCATGGTTCCCCAGACTATCTGTCTCGCAGATGTATTCATTATCTGGTTCATCAGGATCTTCAACATGATACTTCCTTTCCTTTTCCCTATACAGTTTGACATGTGCATCTTCCGAAGCTAGAATCATGGCATAGGTCCAATCCATTTGGATAGATCTTCCAAGGGAGGAAACCCACTTCCTAGACAACAGTATTCCCCATATATCAGGTACATCTATAACTTCAATGTCCATGGTCACACCAATGTTTGGGTAGGCAACTAACTTGACTGGAAAATTCAAAATTATACCCACAACATCAATTTCCCTTAGAGTCCATGGCACACACGTTTTGGTACGGTCTTGTTATCCTTAGATCCATTTTCTCCATAACTTTCTTAGTCATGATGTTATTGGATGCACCCAAATCAAGTATACAATTGTGTAGCAGCGTATCATTTGCAGTCAATGAAACGTAGAAGGGAGGATGGTCTTCTTTGTTAGGATCTCTATTATGCAAAACAATAGGAGTATCTTCATTGAAGTTGTTTTGTTTCTTAGTAGGACTCTCAACATGTTTGTTCACAACTGTCTCTTTTGTTTTGTTGGCTACCTTTTCCTTAGTCTTTTCAGTAATTGCTTCTTTAGACTTTTCATCATTCTTTTCCTTAGGTTCCTTTAAGGTTTTCATGAAAATATCTCTTTGACTAGGAATTTTCAGGATCTCAATTACTGGGATAGGTATTTTAGCACTAGACAACCAATTACCCAAATCAATATTCAGATCTACATGGGGAGAGATTTTTACCTTTGGTATGTGTTGATCTGATTTAGTTGGGATGACATTCCTTCTTCTTTGGTAGACCATGCCTTTATACTTCTAAATGATCTGCTCAGGAGTAGGTTTTTCACAAAAAATCTTTGTAGCATTATCCTTCTCCTGATTGTACTCCCTTGCTTGTTTCCACTTTTCTTTGGAGATAGGATGGACATTCGTGACATTATTTATATAATCAGGGTATCTAGGATAACCCACAAAATTACTTGTCTCAATCTTCTCTTGTTCCATTATGTAACAAAAATTTGGACAAGTAGATTCTTCATGGAACTCTTCACAAGGTCTACAATAGGGAGGAACCTCATCAACCATGTTGTTTGTTTCAAGTTGGTTAGGAGGTCTCTGCTCTTGGGGAGGATACTTCTTCTTCCATGCTTGATTTGGTCTTGGTTGAAAACTTCTTTGATTTTGAGCAACGTGGGTTTTCTCCATGGTCATTAATTTATTTTGCATTGCATTTATTTCGAAAGTGTGGGTGACCATCATTTGTTTCATCAATTCTGTTATTTCCTTGATGGATTTCTTAGCCTGATCTTTACTTTCTGGCTCAACTACTTTTCCCTTGGAATCATGCAGTTTGGAAATGGAAACACTACCTCTAGAAAACCCAGGCAGATTGGATTTTCCAGATGCTTGCATGTTTCTGTCTATCTTTTTAGCAGTTTCCATAACACCATGCAGAGTTGTTGGTTCCTTATCTCTGAGTTGATATCTCATTTCACCTTCAAAAGCTTCTATGTAGTAGATGAGAATTGATGCATCAGGAGGTTTAATATCTTTATGAAGTCTTGAAACCAAATCATTGAACTTTTTATTAAACTCCTTGATTGTCTCATTCTCTTTCTTGTTAGTTTCAGTCAAGGCAGCCAACAGGTGTCGGTTCTCTTTCTTATCACCCCATTTGGAACTGAAAGTTGTCTCAAATTCTGCGAAGTTTTTGATGCTGTTATCAACCAAATTGGTGAACCATTAAAATGCATCGGCTTCTAAGGATAAGGAAAAAAGCCTCATCTTTACATCTTCAAAATTCACATTATGGCACCACTTGGCATAACACTGCGTAAAAAACAATAGGTGAGACTTCGCAGTTATAATGTCATTGCCATGAAAAGAAGGAACTTTCTCAATGGCTTTATCAAGGGTTTGATGAGGATAACCAGCAATGGCGGTGTTGTCCGCCGATTGCACACCAGCAGCAGAAATCTTCCGAAAGCTGTCTCCTCACTTGAGAAAGTGGGAGAGGTGTGACCTTGAGGGCAAGCACAGAGCTAGGTACTGTCACCTACTCCTAGCTCCTTCGTTTAGGCTAACTCCTAACGAAGTCAAGGGGGGTAGTCCTTAACAAAGAGTTTTCTATGGCTCAATGTGTTTAAGTTAAGTTCTAATGTGCGAATGATGCGGATGGATGTTGTTTAGGAGTTATTGTGATGAAGGATGTTTTATTATTATGAATTTCGAACACAAGACATAAAATAGCAATCCATGTTGCTGTACTGGATTAACAGATGAACAGTATATCAAGAACTTGTAAAAGATGTATTCACAGATAAAGATTTTTATAAGCCAAAGACAAACTGATCTAGATTAATAGTCATGCATAAAATAATAGACCGGTGCCTTATGGAGTCAAAGTACTGCAATGCTTAAAGAAATTAACAAGAAGTCTTGAAATAAAGCTAGTGAATGTTATGTGAGTGCTCTTGGTACGTTTTAAAGATTTTAGTGGTCTTGTTTATTATGGCTTTGAAACGAAGAAGGTATCAGAGATCGACCGAGAAAATCTTCCGAGTTACTCCGTTTGGGACATGACGGCCTGCCTAGTATCTCAGGCTGGTATCACGAAGATTGACCAGCTAGCTGAGAATCTAGACAGTGGGGGTTCCGACGCCTTTACTAGGAATGACTTGAGAAACTTTCTACAATGTTGGTGCATTGGTTAAGGGGTAAAATTTTAATTTGTGTTGTTATTGCAGTCTTAGCAAGTCCGTTCACCGTTCTGAGTACGAGCCCAACTCGAAAGTCGGCAGAGCATACTAGGTGAAGGATGTCAACAAAGTAAATTAATTAAGGGGGAATGTGAGTTGAAATATTTTATTAAATAAATAAATTAAAACCCTCCGACAGAGAGGGCTTTTGACTTTGTCTTATGACAAAAGTTCAAGAGTCTTAACTAAACTATATGCTTCATGCAAGGAAATGCAGTGGAAATGCTCTCTGATAGAGAGTGCTCTTGACTTGGATTACGACAAGTTCAAGAGACTTTAGAGATTAATTAATTAACTTGCAAAAAAGTAAAATGACTAATCTACCCAAGAATCTCTTTCAGGTTTTTAGGTCCTAATCAAGAGAGCATGGGGGTAAAAAACGAAATAAAAGACAACTCTCCGATAGAGAGCACTCTTGATCCACAAAGTGAGATTCAAGAGATTTCTACTTTAAACAGTTGATTTACTTATTGAAAGATAAAAACTTAAAAGATGAAGTAATCAACTTAGTAATAAAACAAAATGGGCTAATCTAGCAATTAGTATTCTAAGAAAGATAATGAGATTATTCTAAGCACAAGCACATAAAAATAAGAACACCACAAACCTCCCCAAATGGGGGAGGTTGAGAGTGGGGGCTTAAAAACCCCACTCAACCAAAAAGAGAAACTTTATTGAGATTTACAATTTGCCTTGGGAATTCAACCCTTGAAAGGACTTTTGAAATAAATGCTAGAAGACTAACATGAAACCTTTTTAATGGATTTTATGGAAAAATGAGAGTGATTTATCTTTTTGTTGAGAACCTTTTCCTTAAACTTGCAAAAAAGGGAAAAAAGAAGAAGATAGAAAGGAGCAAAAAGAGGGCAAAAGAGGGCTGAAACAAAAGAGTAAAAGAGGGGAAAAAGGGAGTGTTATCCACTAATTTTGCACTTAGTGGATTTTTTGGTGAGCCGCCAGAGCATTGAACAAGTACACTTGTTCGTGATCACAATTCAGAAGTCCGTCAGCCTTTTTCTAGGAATTTGTTCGGAATTTTTGTAAGATACATGTTCATACCCCCTTGGGAAATTGTAAAAAATGTCCTAGCATTTAATTTTTTATAAAAGGCCCAGTTTCCCAGACTTGGGCATCAAGCCAACTATAGCCCAGAGTGTTTTTTCCCTTGGTTATTATTGGCTGTTGAACAAACGATCAATAATTTATGAGTTTTTCACTCGCTTCTCCAAAGCTGGGGTAATTGTCTTGTTGTTTCGGCCTTGGGAGGTTATTAGAGCCTTCGTGTCAGTGTTTTTTGTCATGCTAGGCATTCTGATTGAGTCGTATGAACATCTACTAGGTCTCCCTAAAGTTTCGTTGGATTTCGAGAAAAATAATTTTTTTCCGTTTTTTAAGCCATTTTTTAATGGTTTAAATGGAAAATTTCAAAATGTAATAAATGAATCATTTGGAGTCCGTTTTCGGCATGGTTGGGCTCATTTTCAAGCCTAGAGCAACATCTTCACTCCAGGGGCCACTTTCATCATCAGTCGGGCAGCCGAAGCACCCCGTGAATCAATGTTTGACTAAAAATGCATCAAGATGGCATTTAAATGCTAAAAATGGACAAATTGCATAAAATCCAAAAAATTAAAAAGTCAAAATCAATGTCAAAAATTGATTTTTTAATGGTAAAGGGTGACTTGGCATATAAACCATGTGAGTTACAACCCTCTCCAAGGTGACATGGCATTAAAACTTTGGTTTAAGTTTGAGTTTGAATTAATATGTAAAAGGGATGACGTGAAGTAGAAGTGGTCACGCTGGTGTGGAGTTGGTGAGTGGGATAAGCATGAAAGGTGGACCCATCCACTTAATGCGTTATAAAATAAACTATGGTATATAAATTATAATTCATATGCCAACGAGTTGTTTGAAAGGAATGGTGGCGTGAGGGTTGGAGTATTCAAGCTAGCACTATGGTGTGGACCCTACGCATATGTTTTAAACCATCGTATTATAAACCAATTGCATGGCATGTAAATTGTGTATAAGAGGAGGTCACGTTAAAAATTACATGAATGGAATCACGTGAAGTTCCTCACGCTGGCTTGTGGATGGATACAAATGGGTGAGGGTGGACCCCTCCCCATTCATCAATAAACTCATGTTTAAACCTTGCATTAATTCAAACCATTCGCCAAGCCTACGGTACGACTCCCGTGGAAGGAAGCTCACGCGTGAGAAATTGAAGGCTGCCGATTTGGAGGTTGATAGATTTTGGTGCCGATCTGATTGGGTGTGTTGGCAGTTCAGCCTCAGTTCAGCATTCACTTCAGCTCAGTTCAAGCTGAGCTTAACTAAGCTTGATCTCTGGTTCATTAAAAGCCCCTGGGGCTTGGTTTTTTGTATAAATAGAGGTGCTTGGCACTCTCTTTAGTATGGATTTATTTGGGCAAACTTACTCTGCCAGATTGTAATTGTGTTATAGCTTTTGCTATTGGAAATAAAGTGACTTTGGAGGTCCGTATGGTGTGTTGATTCTTGTCATGGGAAGTGCTTCATCTGTATCAAGGTGATTTTGTTCTTGTTTATTACTTATATTTCACAATTTTGATCAAATTGTTAGCTTAGAAGGCTTTATTAAGTCCATAGGGTGGGCATTTGAGTTCAATTTGTCCATTTATGTTGGGTTTTATGTGATTTTGAAGGAGTAGACTGTAGTTGGAAATACTTATACTTTTCTAATTTCATTTTGCTTTGCATACAATATTTGATCAAGATGTGTTTGTAAATGGTTTCTTTTGCAGATCTCCCAGGTTTGAAGAGAAGTTTGAGCTCGGTTGCTTCTCTCATCTCTTCAAAAGACCTATTTTTCTGACATTGTGTGCATTTCAGGGCCTCCTAAAGTCGGTCTCAAGCCTAAAAAAAGTTTGGCAAGAGGCACTAGTTCAAAGATCCATCTCTCGAAACTACATTTTAAAACTCGGTCACTTGCTACCTTGGAATCCCTAAACCTATTCCTTTTGTTTTTTGCCTCCTACCTTTTCCTAGCTTTTTTCCTTCTCTCTCTCTTTTTTGCAGCCCTCTTTCGCTGCCCTCTTAGCTCTCTTTCGTTGCCCTTTTTTTTCCCTCTCTCTCTCTTTTTTGCAGCCTTCTTTACTGCTGTTCGCTTTTCCCTTTTCCCTCTTTTCCTCACTTATTTCAACCCTCCTTTTTGCTTTCTTTTTGCCCCATTTTACCCTCTTCATCTTTCCCACTTTGCCTGTAAAAGTTTTGTATCTAGTTTTGCTTTAAAAAGTCTAAAAAAATTGCATTTTAAAAGGGTAGTTTTTGCACTTAGAATAATTTCATTTTTGTTCGCATCTAGATTTACTTTGATTTTATTAATGAATAATGGGTGCTTGATTCATTGTTCATTTTGAGCAGATACCGAAGAAGAGGTCAACCAATGACAAGTCTAAAGGCTTGGAAATATTGAAGAAAAAGTTCCCAACAAGAAGACAAACCACATCTTTTTTTTTATACAAGCCATTACGGCTTCTTCACTCTTTCAATTTTTTTTTTAGTTATCTTCAAGGGTTAAAATCCCCAAGCATTGTAAAATATTAATAACAAGGCTAGTGGGAGCAAGCCTCCCATCTTTTCTACTTCCCCTATTTGGGGGAAGTGTGTCTTGTGTTCCTTTTCATTTTTACTTAGTGTAGTTTTAACTTAAAGCACTTAGCTTAGTTCTCTTGTTAGACTTAGTTTTCATTTCCACTAATTGCTAGTTGTTCATTAAGTATAACTACTAATTACTAGATTAGATTTTATTACTTGCATTGTTGTGTATCTTTCTCTATAATTGTTAATCTTAAAAAAGAACCAAAATTTCTTGAATCTCACCTTAAGGTGGATTAAGAGTGCTCTCTGTCGGAGAGTTTGTTTAACTGTCTTTCCTTTTTTTTTCATGCATTCTACTGTTTGCAAGTTAATCAATTAATTTCTAAGTGTCTTGAACTTGCCTGAACCCAAGTCAAGAGCACTCTCTATCGGAGAGCATTCTCACTGCATTTCTTTGCATCAAGCATATAGTTTAGCTAAGACTCTTGAACTTTTGTCATAAGACAAAGTCAAGAGCGCTCTCTGTTGGAGGGTTTTAATTAATTCTTTAATAAAATCTTTCAACTCACATTCCCCTCTAATTAATTTACTTCGTTGATTATCCTTCACCTAGTATGCTCTGCTAACTTCATAGTTGGGCTCGTACTCAGAACGATGAACGGACTTGCTAAGATCGCAATAACAACACAACTAAAATTTTACCCCATAACCAATGCACCGGCGTTGTAGAAAGTTTCCCAAGTCATTCCTAGTAAGGGCGCTGGAACTCCCCGTTGTCTAGAGTCTCAGCTAGGTGGTCAATCTTCGCGAAACCAGCCTGAGATACTGGGCGGGCCCTCATGTCTTGAACATAGTAACTTGAAAGACTTTCCCGGTTGGTCTCTTGATACCTTTGTTGAACCTTAAACAAGACCATTAAAAAACTCTAAAATAAACCAAGATTAATCGCAATACACATTCATTTGCACTATTTTGAGACTCACATCCTCAGTACGCTTAAGCATTTCTGATAAGTTGACTCCATAAGGCAATGGTCCGTTCTTCTATGCATTATTGATAATCTGGGCCATTTGTCCATTGGATATTTTGAGTAAAGTTTATATCTTTGAATGCTATATTATTTCGTGAGTTCTCAATATATTGTTCATCTTCTAAGTCTTATGATAGCAACGTGGATTGCTCTTTTGTCTCATGTTTATTTTCAGTTATCTAATATGCAATCTTCATTCATCATAACAAACTCCTAAAAAACACCTATCCGCATCCGTAACCATTAGAAACACTTAAAACAACTTAAGAGCCATAGAAACTCTTTTGTAGGGACTACCCCCCTTGGCTTCGTTAGGAGTTAGCCTAAACGGAGGAGCTAGGAGTAGGTGACAGTGCCTAGCTCTGTGCTTGCCCCCAAGGTCACACCTCTCCCACTTTCTCAAGTGAGGAGACAACTTTCGGAAAGTTTCTGCTACTGGTGTGCAATCGGTGGACAACAGGGAGAAACAAAAACAGGAAGTTGGGTGCAAAAGAAGGGAAGAATAGGGCAGCAAACTAAACAATCAATGAGCTGCAAAAATGGTAAAAACGGGACAGCGATAAGAGAGAAAAGTGGCTGCAATAAAAAATGAAAAAGAGGGCAGCGAAGAAAACCAAGAAGAAAAACACACAATAAGGCGGAAGGAGGCCAAATCCATCCTAGAAGAAGGGGGAAAAATCAACTAATAATCAACAAAAGGTGGGATCAACCTCCGAACAAGGTGACCACTAGAAGCGCTAGTCCCGAAACCGTCCAGACTAGCTAGATGTACGCAAGGATGCTAGTGGGGAAAGAGAAGTAGCCACAAAATTATGTGGCACTTGGGATCAAATCCCAAGGTACTTTCTCAGGTCAAAACGAACATGAGACACATGGAAATATTGAGAAACTTAGATTAAACTTGAGAAAAGAAACTGGGAATATTTCTTTTACTTGATGGATGAGGCAAAGAAATTGTGCTTCTCGATTTTCCTGAAAGAGAATGACTTCTTGTGGAACCTGCAGAATGAATGTTAACCATAAAAAAACCCCTGTATATCGAACGATCCCTGAAAGCACACAGTCTTCAAGAGAAAAGCATAAGATTATATGAAATAGTGCTAGATTGTTAGCCTTCAAAATTTACACAATCAAATGCTTAAGAATCCATAAAGAAAGGAACAAAGAAAGGTATCACCTCACACGGTCAATCATGACCAACATAGAGCTTCCACCTTGACCTCCAAAGTCATCAACTTTATTAAATCTTAAGCAAAATATTACAATAGAAATTCTCCAGAGTTTCTATGCCAAAAATCTGATCCTAATAGAGCTCAAAGAGTCTCTATTTATACAAAAAACCAAGCCCCAGGGGCCTTTAATGAACCAGAGATCAAGCTTAGTTAAGTAAGCTTGAACTGAGCTGAAGTGAATGCTGAACTAAGGCTGAACTGCCAACACACCCTTTCAGTTTGGCGAGTCATCCCTTTCCTCACCAAACTCCATATGCGTGAGTCCCTCATGCGATTGTACGGAAGCTTGGTGTGAAGGCTTGCATAGTCATCCAATCGAAACACTTGCATGCCATGGTTTATTTTAAATTCAATGCATGGGATGGGTCCACCCACAACCCAATCGCATGCATGCAAGGGGTAGCGTGAGTCCATGTTGACGTCACCCTCCATCTTCAATTAGAACGTGATCTCTTCCATTCGCTAGCATAAACTTTGAGCTTCAAATAAATCGCACGGGATGTACTAAGACATGGTTGATTTTTTAACACATACATATGGGGGGTCCACCCCATCCAACTCACCTTCACGCTCCATGCTTTGACGTCACCTCCATTTGAATTAATTCACATGGTGTGCAATATTAGATTATGGTTTATAACTTCAATTTAATTTGAAAAGGGTCCACCCCACTCCCACATACACCATCTCTCCACATAAGCGTGAACCATCTCCTCACCCTCACGTCACTTTCTTTTCATGAAATAATTCACAACTTTAAACTTAAACCAAAGTATATGCCATATCATCTTGAAGAGGATCGTAACTCACATTGGCCACATGCCAAGTCACTTTCACCTATTAAAAAATCAATTTTGACTTTGGTTTTGACATTTTAAATAATTTGACCAAGTGCCAAAATGTCCATTTTTAGCATTAAAATGCCATCTTGATGCATTTTTAGCCAAATACTGCCTCATGGGGTGCTCTGGCTGCCCGACTAATGGTGAAAGTGGTCTCTGGGGTAAAGATGCTGCTTCGGGCTTGAAAATGAGCCCAACCATGCCGAAAATGGACTCCGGATCATCCATTTATTACATTTTGAAAATTTCCATTTAAACCATTAAAAATGACTTAAAAAACGGAAAAAAATATTTTTCTCGGAATCCAACGAAACTTTAGGGGGACCTAGTACATGCTCATACGACTCAATCGGAATGCCTAGCATGACAAAAAACACTGACACGAAGGCTCTAATAACCTCCCAAGGCCGAAACAACAAGACAACTACCCCAGCTTTGGAGGAGCGAGTGAAAAACTCAGAAATTATTGGTCGTTTGTTCAACAGCCAATAATAACCAAGGGAAAAAACACTCTAGGCTAGTCGGCTTGATGCCCAAGTCCGGGAAACCGAGCCTTTTATAAAAAATTATATGCTAGGACATTTTTACAATTTCCCCAAGGGGGTATGAACATGTATTTACAAAAAGTTCCGAACAGACTCCTAGAAAAAGGCTGGCGGACTTCTGCATACTGATGACGAACAAGTGTACTTGTTCAATGCTCTGGAGGCTCACCGAAAAATCCACTGAGTGCAAAATTAGTGGATAACATCTAGCTCCAACTACGGGACGTGTGCTCGATCTAGTCTCTTATGCAAGGAGAGCATACAAGAACACCGGAATCTCTGGTTTCCATATCCTGTAAAAACATCTCAACTTGACAAGAAAACCTCAGAAGCACAAGTTTTATGAAAAAGAGCCAATGATCAAAAGTTGCTTTATTCAAAGGAAGGACAAAACTTAACTGAAAAATTTATTTATTCCTAAGTATAGAAAGAAAATGCTAAAGTAAATGCTCATTTTAAGGAGCCTATTTTCCTACTCTAAGCATGAAAATAAAAACGGTTGTGTAATCATAAATCCAATGTAACCACCTAAGCATTTTATTAATGTAAAAAGGTTTTTCCTTGTCTTTGGTTACCAGCCAAAATAAGAATATTTTATTCAGAAAATGCTAACCTGCGTGATGATCCAGAATGGGTGGGATGGATGGGAAATCATAGGCATGAAAATGTCGTCAAACTTCTTCCCAAACTGGTAGGTGCTTGCGTAGGATGCTTCTATCCATGACTGGATAGCGCTGATATACAAATCAGGATGATGAGGCAGGTCGACTACTCCATCATGCTGATCATCAAGGCTTATCAAATGATAACTCGTTGTATAAACCCCAAGTTGCTCCAAAACATAAGGAACATCTATATGTGAAGACGATGGCTGAGAAAAAACTTCAACTAGTTGTATCCCATCTGATTCTTCACTGCACTGCTTTTTCAAATCCTTATTACCGATACTCAGATACAATTCTAATTGATCATATGGAAACTCTAACTGTTCTTCTTTACAACTTTCATAAGTCTCAGAATAAACACTCCCCTCACTGGACACATCATAGATGAGATTCTCAAAAATATTTTCAGAAGTATCATAGGTTGGATTTTCAATAAAAGTCCAATAGTCATCATTGCCATCTATGTCGGATATGAGAGATGTCTTATCACTAGTATCAAGTCCCTGGATACACTCCTCATTCTGCTCAAAACAATCTTCTTCAAAAAGCTGGGTTTCAAAGATATCACAGGGGACCCAACTTTCCAAATATTCGTCATCCGGTGGTGTGCATGGAGGAATCTCATCACATGAAACTTCTAAGATTGGATTTTTAATTAAAGTCTCGAAGTTATCATCCATCTCAGATGTAAGGGATTCTTCCTCACTTGTATCACATCCCTGGCTATATCCCTCCTCATGATCATAGTCATCTTCTTCAGAAAAAAGGTCACAAGGTAGTAAGCCTTCCAAACTATCATCATTATGCTCATTTGTAGGATTAGTACCAAAGTTTTTAGTGAGGCTATCCAATTGTTGACTATAATCTTCAACTTGACCCCGGGTTTCTGTGGTGACAGGATGGAGCTGTCCAACTGCGTTAATGTACTTCGGCTCTCTTGAATAATGTTTTGCCTCTCTCCAACTTTCTCCAGAAATATCATGCATGTCAACTACATAGTTTATGCACTCAGGATCGCTTGATGATGCTTTAGGACCACAACCCTCTGGAAAACCATGCTCCTGAACATAGCATGCATAATAGCAAGAAGATTCTTCATGAAGGTCTTCACATGCCCTACAAAATGGTGTGTAAGTTTCAACCACATTAACAACCTCTAGCTGATGAGGAGGCCTTTGTTCATGGTTGGGATTTTTTCTTTGCCATGTTGGTTTTGCAGGAAATGTTCTAGGAGGTGGCGGAGGTTGAGTTCTTTCAACAGTTATGACCCTATTTTGAACCTCTTTAATCTGCGCTAAGTGCTTCCTTTCCATGTATTGCATTTTTTCTGTTAGGTCCATGAGCTTCTTTTCATATGCCTCGTTTGATGGCTCTTTTCCTCTAGTTTTCACAGTTTTTAGAGGAGTAAATGATCTAGAGTAACCCTGTATATTTGACTCTCTTGAAGATTGCATATTCTTAGCAATTTTAATGGCCAAAGTCTGAGCTTGAAGCAATGTGGTCGGTTCCTTGTCTCTAATCTGGTACTGGATCTTGCCACTTAATGCTTCTATGTAATAATCCAAAGTAGAAGCCATAGGAGGAGCATAAGTGGCAGGGATAGAATTTGACAACTCTGTGAACCTATCATTGAATTCATCCATGGTTTTCGTATCAGACTTCTTCATACTCGTCAAGGCTGCCACTAGATGTCTAGATTCCTTTTTGCTGCCAAATTTTCCGAGGAAAGCAGACTTGAAGTCCACTATGGTAGTGAAAGAGTTGTTCGGCAAGTTGTCATACCAGTTTCCAGCTTTACCATCCAAAGATATAGCAAAAAGGGTCATGTATACATCTTCATGTTTGTCAGTACCTTTGACATAAGAACCACGGTGTCTGGAAAAGTTTCTGATGTGCTGCTCAGCAGAGATAGAGGCATCAGTGCCATTAAAAGTCATAAGCTTATCAATAGCCTTTTCGGGAATGTCATGAGGCTGACCTGCTATCTGAGTAAAATTGAGTTGAGTAAAAACTCACCCATTGTGTCAAGGAAAACAGTTATTGTTTTGAAAAGTTTCTAAGTTTTCTTGAAATAAAAGGTGGATGTTTGAAACAGACTCATATCCAAGTTCTTCAAGGATCCTACAAGAAGCAAGTTTGTTCAGTCTCCTCCTATAAACCTTTTCAGGTTCGGGGATGAAATTGAGCAAACCTTCATAGTTTCTTCTAGTTGAATACCTTGAGGTGTTTACTGACAGTGGAGTTGTCAAGCAGATTCAAGTCTAATTTCGGAGAGTGATTGGACTAAAAATCTACCAAAAAGGGTAAAAAAGGTAAAAAACTAAAAAGAAACAAAGGTCGTCCAGGAACAAAAATATTTGTCCCCGGCAACGGCGCCAAAAGATGTTGTCCACCGATTGCACACCAGCAGCATAAATCTTCCGAAAGCTGTCTCCTCACTTGAGAAAGCGGGAGAGGTGTGACCTTGGGGGCAAGCACAGAGCTAGGTACTGTCACCTACTCCTAGCTCCTCCGTTTAGGCTAACTCCTAACGAAGCTAAGGGGGGTAGTCCCTAACAAAGAGTTTTCTATGGCTCAATGTGTTTAAGTTAAGTTCTAATGTGTGAATGATGCGGATGGATGTTGTTTAGGAGTTATTGTGATGAAGGATGTTTTATCATTATGAATTTCAAACACAAGACATAAAATAGCAATCTGCGTTGTTGTACTAGATTTACAGATGAACAGTATATCAAGAACTTGTAAAAGATGCATTAACAGATAAAGATTTTTATAAGCCAAAGACAAAATGATCTAGATTAATAGTCATGCATAAAATAATAGACTAGTGCCTTATGGAGTCAAAGTAGTGCAATGCTTAAAGAAATTAACAACAAGTCTTGAGATAAAGCTAGTGAATGTTATGCGAGTGCTCTTGGTACGTTTTAAAGATTTTAGTGGTCTTGTTTATTATGGCTTTGAAACGAAGAAGGTATCAGAGATCGACTGGGAAAATCTTCCGAGTTACTCTGTTCGGGACATGACGGCCCGCCCAATATCTTAGGTTGCTATCGCGGAGATTGACCAGCTAACTGAGAATCTAGACAGCGGGGGTTCCGGCGCCCTTACTAGGAATGACTTGGGAAACTTTCTACAACGCCGGTGCGTTGGTTAAGGGGTAAAATTTTAATTTGTGCTGTTATTGCAGTCTTAGCAAGTCTGTTCACTGTTCTGAGTACGAGCCCAACTCGAAAGTCGGCAGAGCATACTAGGTGAAGGATGTCAACGAAGTAAATTAATTAAGGGGGAATGTGAGTTGAAAGATTTTATTAAATAAATTAATTAAAACCCTCTGACAGAGAGCGCTTTTGACTTTGTCTTATGACAAAAGTTCAAGAGTCTTAACTAAACTATATGCTTGATGCAAGGAAATGCAGTGGGAATGCTCTCCGATAGAGAGTGCTCTTGACTTGGATTACGGCAAGTTCAAGAGACTTTAGAGATTAATTAATTAACTTGCAAAAAAGTAAAATGACTAATCTACCCAAGAATTTGTTTCATGTTTTTAGGCCCTAATCGGGAGAGCATGGGGGTAAGTAAAAAACGAAATAAAAGACAACCCTCCGATAGAGACCACTCTTGATCCACAAAGTGAGATTCAAGAGATTTCTACTTTAAACAGTTGATTTACTTATTGAAAGATAAAAACTT
>LPNX010415628.1:3026-46343 GCA_001517045.1 Pseudotsuga menziesii | reverse complement strand
GCTAATCTAGCAATTAGTATTCTAAGAAAGATAATGAGATTATTCTAAGCACAAGCACATCTAATCTAAGCACATAAAAATAAGAACACCACAAACCTCACCAAATGGGGGAGGTTGAGAGTGGGGGCTTAAAAACCCCACTCAACCAAAAATAGAAACTTTATTGAGATTTACAATTTGCCTTGGGAATTCAACCCTTGAAAGGACTTTTGAAATAAATGCTAGAAGACTACTAACATGAAACCTTTCTAATGGATTTTATGTAAAAAGGAGAGTGATTTATCTTTTTATTGAAAACCTTTTCCTTAAAATTGCAAAAAAGGGGAAAAAGAAGAAGATAGAAAGGAGAAAAAAGAGGGGTGAAACAAAAGAGGAAAAGAGGGGAAAAAGGGAGAAACAAAAACAGGAAGTTGGGTGCAAAAGAAGGGAAGAATAGGGCAGCAAACTAAACAATCAATGAGCTGCAAAAATGGTAAAAACGGGACAGCGATAAAGAGAAAAGTGGCTGCAATAAAAAATGAAAAAGAGGGCAGCGAAGAAAACCAAGAAGAAAAACACACAATAAGGAAATCCAACCTAGAAGAAGGGGGAAAAATCAATCAATAATCAACAAAAGGTGGGATCAACTTCCGAACAAGGTGACCACTAGAAGCACTAGTCCTTAAACCGTCCAGACCAGCTAGATGTATGCAAGGATGCTAGTGGGGAAAGAGAAGTAGCCACAAAATTATGTGGCACTTGGGATCAAATCCCAAGCTACTTTCTCAGGTCAAAACGAACATGAGACACATGGAAATATTGAGAAAGGAGAAACTTAGATTAAACTTGAGAAAAGTAACTGGAAAGATTTCTTTTACTTGATGGATGAGGCAAATAAATTGTGCTTCTCGATTTTCCTGAAAGAGAATGACTTCTTGTGGAACCTGCAGAATGAATGTTAACCATAAAAAAGCCCCTGTATATCGGACGATACCTGAAAGCACACAGTCTTCAAGAGAAAAGCATAGATTATATGAAATAGTGCTAGATTGTTAGCCTTCAAAATTTACACAATCAAATGCCTAAGAATCCATAAAGAAAGGAACAAAGAAAGGTATCACCTCACACGGTGAATCATGACCTATATAGAGCTTTCGCTTTGACCTCCAAAGTCATCAACTTTATTAAATCTTAAGCAAAATATTACTATAGAAATTCTCCAAAGTTTCTATGCCAAAAATCCGATCCTAATAGAGCTCAAAGAGCCTCTATTTATACAAAAAACCAAGCCCCAAGGGCCTCTAATGAACCAGAGATCAAGATCAGTTAAGTAAGCTTGAACTGAGCTGAAGTGAATGCTGAACTAAGGCTGAACTGCCAACACACCCTTTCAGTTTGGCGAGTCATCCCTTTACTCACCAAACTCCATATGCGTGAGTCCCTCATGCGATTGTACGGAAGCTTGGCGTGTGTTGTCCGTCGATTGCACACCACCAGCAGAAATCTAATGAAAGCTGTCTCCTCACTTGAGAAAGTGGGAGAGGTGTGACCTTGGGGGCAAGCACAGAGCTAGGTACTGTCACCTACTCCTAGCTCCTCCGTTTAGGCCAACTCCTAACGAAGCCAAGGGGGGTAGTCCCTACAAAAGAGTTTTCTAAGGCTCTTAAGTTGTTAAAGTGTTTTTTGAAGGTTGTAGATGCGGATGGGTGTTTTTTAAGAGTTATTACGATTAGAAGGTGTTTACTGTATTATGAATGTGACACAAGACAAAAAAGACAATCCACATTGCAAATGAGAGATTAAATTCTAGACGTCAATTATGCATCCAGTGATAACAATTATATTAAGCCATAGACAATTTGATCATATAATTATGCAAAACAAAATAAGGACTAGTGCCTTATGGAGTCGATGAAACTTAAAATGCGTTGAAGAAATAAATACAAGTCTGGAATTTAAACTGATGAATGTTAGATTGTGCGGGTGTTCTTGGTAAGTTTTAAAGATTTTAATGGTGATCTTGTTTAAGGTGTCTGGAAATCCTAACCGGAAATACCTTTAGTGGCTTTGTTCGAAGACATGACGGACCTGTCTGGAATCATAGCTAGGTGTTCAATAACCTAACCAACTGTGTCCAGATTGGGTTGCCCGGTGCCCACACTTGGAATTTGCCCATTACCTGAGTATTTTATCGAGACAACACTGGTGCGTTAGTTATGGGGTCAAAGTTTTAATTGTGTTGTTATTGCGGTCTTAGCAAGTCCGTTCACCGTTATGAGTACGAGCCCAACTCGAAAGTCGGCAGAGCATACTAGGTGAAGGATATCAACGAAGTAAATTAATTAGAGGGGTGTGTGTTGAAAGTTTTATTAAATCAATTAATTAAACTCTCCGACATAGAGCGCTCTTGACCTTGTCTTATGATAGAGGTTCAAGAGTCTTATCTAATCTAGATGACTAATGCAAGGATTATGTAAGACTAAGGATGCTCTCCGATAGAGAGTGCTCAAGAGTCTTACCTATTGATTTGACTTGATTAACAATATGATGCACGAAAATAAAGTGAAGACGGTTTATTAAACTCTCTGATAGAGAGCACTCTTGATCCACCTTATGGTGAGATTCAAGAGATTTTTACTTTAAAAAAATTGATTTACTTATTGAAAGATACAAACTTAAGATATGAAGCAATCAACTTGATTAATGTATCAAAACTGGCTAATCTAACAATTAGTATTCTAAGAGAAATGATGCCACATTCGATTAGAATGATCAAAACAATACTTTTTAACTCATTTTTTATGAACAACAAACTAATCAAATATGCACTACTTTGACTAAGATTAGATGATTATACTACACTATTCTACCATTAGCAAATAAAAATGGAAAGCAGGAAAGAGAGACGATACAGGCTTCCCCCAAATGGGGGAAGAAGGGTGTGGGAGCCGTAATCCCACTCTCTTTTTATTAATTTACAGTTTTCTGATGACTTGTTCTTTGCCTTTTCTTGGAAGAACAGGGAAAGAAAGGGATGGAAGAAGAGGGAAAATTGTCTTTTTGTTCCTTTTGCACTTCTTTCTTTCTCTCTTGCTTGCTTCTAGCCCTTGGGCTTTTCTTGATTCCTACTGCAAATAAGAGCTTAAAACAGTTTAAACGTTATGCATTAGTTAAGACTTTAAAGACAAACTACAAACTAAATTCTCGAAAAAGAGGGCAAAAACCAGCAATGAAAAATGAGGAAAGAGAGAGGAAAAAAACCAAAGAAAAGGAGAGAGAGAAGGTGGGAAAGAGGGCTGTCCTAAAGGTGAGAAAGGGGGCTGTCCAAAAGTAAAAAGAAGGCTGCAAAACAGTAAAAAAGAGGGCAGCGAACAATAAAAAAGGGCTGTCCAAAAAAGGAGAAAGATAGGGCCAAAAACTAGGGCAAAAATGGGCCAAAACTAGGGCAAAAGAAGGCTGTCCAAAATGAAGAAAAGGGGTTACAAATTAAAGTGAAAAGAGGACAGCGAAGAAGAAGTAAAGGCAAGCCAAACAAGGCAATGGGGAGGAAGCCTAAAGGTTGAAAAAAGGGAACTAGGGTTCCTAAGTGACTGGTAACCAAAGAACATTAACTTATGAAAATTTTATGAGATGGAACTTGAAATAAACAAGATTCTTTAAAGCCTTCCTCTTGTAAAAATCCAAGTTATTGTAGATCCTGTAGAGAAACCAGTGTTAAAAGAAAAACTTGTGGTCTTGAAAATGAGCTAGATGCAATTGAGCTCACACCCTTCTCCAAGATAGTAGATCCTGTCCAAGATTAAAACACTTCACAAAATCCAGTGAGATCAATCAACTAGCATGATAATAAATATAAAGACTCATCAACATTAATATACCTGAATATGTCTTGCTCATGAAATCTTTTATAAAATAGCACAATCAACCAACTTAACAACTGTAAATGGAAGATTTTACGTTCTAAACAATAGACTTCTAAAACTAATTGATTATATCATGTATGAGTATTGCGAGTAAAATAAACGGACAGAAATCACCTCACAAATTCATTCACCACAAGTACTGAGCTGCATGGACCTCCAAAGTCTTGATTTTATTCCAGAAGATGAGCATTATGCCATTACAAAATCTTACAGAGTAAGTTTACAATCAAGAGATCCACCCGAATAGAGCTAAAGAAGCCTTTATGTATACAATGAAAGCAGAACCCAAACCCCTAAAACCAAAAAACCAGACCTAACTGCCCTGGCCACCACTGAGAGAGCAAACCTAAAGAAGATGGGCTGGGAATGAGGGGAGGCCTCCACCTAGGCAAGGCGCCCCCATTCCAACCCTCAGCACTAAAAACCGAGCCCAAACTGAGCCCACACGTGTGATGACGCCCCTGTTGGAGAGAGGAGGCGTGAGCATGAGGAGAGGTGTGAGCATGTAGGTAGAACCACATTCTAGGTATGGAGGCAACCACTGCTAGGTTTGGAGAGGCCACTGTAGGTGTAAACTTCAGTCTTTACCTCGATCAAATCATCAGACCAATGAGTGCTCTCCATCTCATCAAATTCGGGAGTTTAGTTGGAGATGACAAACCCGTTAACTGAATATAAATTTATTGCTCACTGAATGCTGACTGAAGCTGAGTTATGATAACTCCAATTATCATAAATGCCCAATGAGATGTCATTTAGCCTTTTATTTCGCTGAATTTGGATTAATTTGGAGAGTTTTAATTTTCTCCAAAATAATCATTTTTTAATAAAAACTCCATTTTTTCCCCAAAAATGACTTTTTTGAGAAAATGTGCGTTATGTGTCCGATTGATGATCTGAAAGTTGGATCTGACTAGCTGGCTGATCAAGAATGATTTTTGGCTTAAGGTTAGAGCCTTCAATCACTGAATTTGGGGTCCGGATGACTGACTTATTACAAATGGGATTTTTCCATTTAATTTATGGAAAAATTAATTAAAAAACTTAGGGAAATAATTAAAAAATTAAAAAAATTAAAAAATAATTTTTAACTCGTTCGAAAAAAAAAATTTGAAATTTTTTTAAAGGTCCTATTGAATTAGGACATGACCATGCTTTACTCTAACAATGCCTAGTAGGTTTATAACACTCAGTTGGGTTCTAATAACCCCCCAAGGCCCAGGATTCAACATCGGGCATTCCAGCTTTGGAGGAAGCAGGAGAAAACCTCGTCAATTATACTCGGCTATAGGCAAAGCATAATTGTCAAGGGCAAAAACTCCCTGGAATACCTTAGTTGAGATTTTACGTCTTAGGAGACCGAACCACTCAAAAATACCCTACTAGCACATTTTATTACAAACCCCGTGGGGCCATGGTCAAAATTATTATAATGAAAAACTGACTAGCCAATATTTGCTAGACATGAAGACGGATCAACTGATACACTGGAATCAAACATTGGACATGTTTGTCAACCAGCGGCTCCTCAGATAACCCAACTATGGTACAAAAAAGTTGGTAACAGCATGAAGGCTTGCATAGTCATCCAATCGAAACACTTGCATGCCATGGTTTATTTTAAATTCAATGCATGGGATGGGTCCACCCACAACCCAATCACATGCATGCAAGGGGTAGCGTGAGTCCATGTTGACGTCACCCTCCATCTTCAATTAGAACGTGATCTCTTCCATTCGCTAGCATAAACTTTGAGCTTCAAATAAATTGCACGGGATGTACTAAGACATGGTTGATTTTTTAACACATACATATGGGGGGTCCACCCCATCCAACACACCTTCACGCTCCATGCTTTGACGCCACCTCCCATTTGAATTAATTCACATGGTGTACAATATTAGATTATGGTTTATAACTTCAATTTAATTTGAAAGGGGTCCACCCCACTCCCACATACACCATCTCTCCACATAAGCGTGAACCATCTCCTCACCCTCGCGTCACTTTCTTTTCATGAAATAATTCACAACTTTAAACTTAAACCAAAGTTTATGCCATGTCATCTTGAAGAGGATCGTAACTCACATTGGCCACATGCCAAGTCACTTTCACCCATTAAAAAATCAATTTTGACTTTGGTTTTGACTTTTTAAATAATTTGACCAAGTGCCAAAATGTCCATTTTTAGCATTAAAATGCCATCTTGATGCATTTTTAGCCAAATACTGCCTCACGGAGTGCTCTGGCTGCCCGACTGATGGTGAAAGTGGTTCATGGGGTAAAGATGTTGCTCCGGGCTTGAAAATGAGCCCAACCATGCCAAAAACGGACTTTGGATCATCCATTTATTACATTTTGAAATTTTCCATTTAAACCATTAAAAATGGCTTAAAAGACGGAAAAAAATATTTTTTCTCGGAGTCCAACGAAACTTTAGGGGGACCTAGTACATGCTCATACGACTCAATCAGAATGCCTAGCATGACAAAAAACACTGACACGAAGGCTCTAATAACCTCCCAAGGCCGAAACAACAAGACAACTACCCTAGCTTTGGAGGAGCGAGTGAAAAGCTCAGAAATTATTGGTCGTTTGTTTAACAGCCAATAATAACCAAGGGAAAAAACACTCTGGGCTAGTCGACTTGATGCGTAAGTCCAAGAAACCGAGCCTTTTATAAAAATTTATATGCTAGGACATTTTTTACAATTTCCCCAAAGGGGTATGAACATGTATTTACAAAAAGTTCCGAACAGACTCCCAGAAAAAGGCTGGCAAACTTCTGCATTTTGATGATGAACAAGTGTACTTGTTCAATGCTCTGGCGGCTCACCGAAAAATCCACTAAGTGCAAAATTAGTGGATAATAGGCGGTAGAGTCCAAGGGTTTAAAAAGATCGCCCATGCTGGTAGGTGAATCACTTGATTAAGGATCAACAAATAAGAGATGAATGTCAAGGATTGACTCAGATTTAACATTTTCAAGGATCCTACGAGATGCTAGCTTGCTTTTCCTCCTATGATAGACATGTTTAGGCTCAGGGATGAACTGAAGAAAGCCTTTAGAGTTTCTTCTTGTTGAATTCCTTGGTAAAGTTAAAAATAGTGGAATCACCAGATGATCTGAGTAAAATTATTCAAATTACAACATTCATCAAACAAAGCATTAAAAACAAAAAAGAAAACTCAAAGTCGTATTCTGGGAATAGAAAGATTTATCCCTGGCAACGGCGCCAAAATGTTGCCGCCTCATTCTCACCTCGGGTCACTTGGCAAAAATATTAAAGCCACTGGGTGCGACCTTGGGGGCCAGCAAGTGTCAAGTGTTGTCACTTGATCTTGACTCCTCCGTCTAGGCTCTCTCCTAGCGAAGCCAAGGGGGGCGGTCCCTAGTAAAAATAATCTAAGGCTGTTTTAATCTATGAAAGTAAAACAACTATTCTAGGAGATGATGACAATAAACACTGAAACTAAGATGAACTGCAAATAATTTAAATAACTAGCATATAAAATAACATTCCATATAACACATTGATTAACTTAAGCATCAAACATAAATAAGAATGTCAGATAGACCAGTGCTAATGGAGTGCTTGTGTAAAGGGGTTGCTAGTGAAGTCTCGAGAACTCTTGCAGTTGTCTTGGTTGGTTAGTTATAGAATTATTAAATGAGTAATAGGGAATGGGTAAATTCTTGGTCAATTTTATTAGAAATGTGGTAATGATCTTATTATTAAAAGGGAAATGGTATTCCAAATATACCCAAGGGATACGAGGAATATGTCCGGATTTACCAAGGAGTGGCTCTCACAGTGACGTGTGGGCTAGATGGAGTCGTGGGGTTGTGTTCAACACTACACCAAATGAGGGTGTAGCCTAACAGTGCCCCATGGTCACTTTCTAGTGGTTCCCGTTTCACTTGCAGAATTTCCCCACAACTTGGTAAGATTGAAAAAAGTGTCAGATTTTCTCTTGTAGGGATTGATTGAAGTGTTGCGCTAATTACTAGTCACTTCAATCCCTTTCTGATTGTCCCACCGATCCAACCAAAGGCCTGCAGTGGTCACAAGAGCATACGGGAACTGAATCCTTGTAAATTTTAAAGGTTTTAAACTAAATATGAATTTTTAAAATCACAGTGCCGATACTCTCGTTGCCGAGAACACAACTAGATTGGTTAATTTTACTTAAGAAATTAAAAGAAATTACAAAAAATAAAAAAAATTAAAAATTAAAAAAAGCGCAAATCCCCCCTGGGGGGATGGGGTGTGGGCACTTGGCTGCCCACTTGCTTCTCTTTTTTACAATGATTTAGAATAAGAAATACTTGTGTTCCTTTGTATAATAGGAGACACAAGTTTACAAGTATGTAGAAGCTTTAAAAGATTGATGAAAGGTACACAAGCAAAAGGGAGTTCCGGATGACTTGATTCTTTGAAATTTGGGCAAAACTTCCTTCTACCTGTTCATAAAAATTCAAAAATCAGCGACTAAAGATGACACTAAGATGCCAAATAATACTTTAAAAGCATAAAAATTTAACTAGTCTTAAATACCGAAAGATAGATGTTATCACATATATAGTAGCCAAGCTACCATATTCTATTTTTCAGACAGTACTTTTTTCAGCCAGATCTCTTACATATGAGATGCTGAGATGAGCATTTCTGATGGATCATTTTTGTATTAGTGGACTATTGTACTCTCCCATGCCAGGACTGAGTCTCAGGACACAGATTTGAGGACCGACATAGCGATTTATGTTATTTCAGAGCAGTAGTGGATGCCCAGTGTTATATTAGTACTTTCTCATTGGATATATGGTGTTTCAGATGGATTATATTGCCTGGATATGACTTAGTATTTTATATGGTGTTGTGGTTATTATTGCTCTTATATTGATTCTTGTGACATATATTGACTTGTGGTATGGTGATATGGCAGTCATATTTATATGGACTTGGTTGTATATTATACTATGTATTGATGTCCTTACTCTGGCTT
Organism: Pseudotsuga menziesii; assembly: GCA_001517045.1. Taxonomy (NCBI): domain Eukaryota; kingdom Viridiplantae; phylum Streptophyta; class Pinopsida; order Pinales; family Pinaceae; genus Pseudotsuga; species Pseudotsuga menziesii. Next base: position 37,434 of record LPNX010415628.1, on the reverse strand, counting down.
AGAAGTTCTTGATCTATACTCATTGGTTTTACCCTCCTTAGAGAGAATAGAGGTAGTCATTCCCACCATTGTCTTGGCTTGCTAGTGTTGGCTCCATCATTTCATTGTCTTCATCCATCCATTACCTTCCAGTTTAATTTTCAACCCGACTGACTTCTTGACTTGTGGCATGGAGGACCTTTTTCCTTGCTAGAACCTTTGTTGGACAAGCCTCCCTGTTTACATTGTGTCTCGGCTTTGAGTTGGTGACAAAACTTGCCTATGGTAAGTTGGATAGTATGCCTAAATCATTCTGGTCGGTTGTCCCGATGTTTGGCACTGTGCAGAATTCCCCCTAGTCACTTGAGATGTTGTTGGCTAAAACTGAAAGCTCATGTACTACTTTTATTAAAATATTAAATATGCGCCCATGGAAAATGAAAATTGTAAAACTGTGTTTCTTAACATAGGCAAAAAGGGCAAGAGCAATGAAATGCTAAAAAAATACTCCTTGAAGAGTATAAGAAAAGGTCCAAAAAAGCAATGGTTAAAAAATGTTATATCAAAGGATTGCTGACCTTATTAAAAATAAATATGGCCCGGATGAAAGCTGCGATTAGCTGTGCTTTTAAGCACTGGTGAAGTCCCAAAGGGTTCATATAGGCCAAAAGGCCACAGGATAAAATGTGATCCTAATGAACTTGGATCAAAATTGATGTAGACATGATGCCTAAGTTGAATAAGCACTCTCTAAACAACTCATCCATCTGTGAGGCACTGCCATTCATTGTGTTGATGTTTGTCCAGTATTGGTTGTAGTGAGTTTGCCCTTTTCCTTGTCCAAAGTGTCATGATGTTGAGTAGGAGGTCATCCTTTGCCTTAGCCTTGTCATTTCCACCTTTCACCCTTCACTAGCAAAATGACTATAGCTATGAAGTGAGTATAGTCTTGAAAGTCTGAGTCTAAGTAATAATAAATAAAGCCTGATATTTATAAGTATTTGTTGATGTATCGCCAGTGAAATGAATGCTACTTGTTGATTTTGTTACGTGAATGAGTGGTAGAGCATGGTTTAACCTCTTAACACTTGCAGCAGATTGATCTATTCTGAGTTATTATTGGTGTCTGATTATTCACAGATGGTTATATTGTTTATTGGTTATGATTGATGATCAGACAGAGACCTTTGAGGGGTATGAGTATACACCTTTGATGGATTGGGACTCTCTAAGTCCAATGAGATAGTTTATTTCCAGTTTCAGGCACTTAGAGATGTGATCAAGCTTATTCTGCTTTTTTGATGCAGTTTTTCTTCACAGATTGATTTGTTTGAGCAGGGAGATGTTTCAGTTGGATCCCCTAGGGCGTTGTATGGGCATAGGGGGGTGCAACCACTTGTTTGTACCATTGTACCCCCACCCCAGAGAGCTTGGAGGGCTCAATTTGACAACGCAGGCATCCTAGGAGGCTGTTTTAGCAATATCATGTTTCCCGAGGCAGATTAAAAAATGATCAAATGGCTATTGAAGAAATCGATTTGGGCTACTGAGGCAAAGAAATGGCATAGGGTGAGTCACAATGATGAGAGTGATGTCTTCCACACCTTCTCCAGCAGTTTTAACATTTTATGGGGCCCGCACCTATTTTTGGGTAAATTTTATATATTTTCTGGAGCTTTTTAGGAGACCCACGATTTCCTCAAGGAGTCACAAAAGTCAAAATTTTAAATTGTTCTATTATTTATTGTGCCATGGGGACACCCAAAGGGAGTTAGTCAAACACTCCTTGGACCCAACATGTGCTTTCATTTATTTCTTGTTGAGTGGGTTACCTTTATTTGGGTGGTTTAAGTCCACTTTGGTAAATTATAATTATATTGATCCATGTATTGTATATTGAGCTCATCTCAACCATTGATTAGAACATTGTATCTTTTAATTTTAGCCACTCGTTTTGAAAGTGGTTAGGATTTGGTTATGATTGAGGTTCTCTCATTTTTATTTAAAGGAGAGAGCTTCTCATTTGTAAAGGGTCTTTGGCTCTTGGATCTGAATAATAGAAAGACTTTTTCTGTGGAAATTTTTCTGGATTTGCTTTGCATCTGATGTGCTCAAATGGTGATTAGCTTGTCTTCAGCTTACTAGCATCGTGGAAATTTTCGTGAGATCTATTTTTTTTTTTGTGGCTATCATTGTTTTGTCTACATGAAGGCGTTTTGGCTGGAGCGTTTTTGTAGGGAGACCTGAACTCGCTCGGTTCTCTTCGTCTTGGATTAGGGGGTTTTCATTAGTTTCATTGCAATCTATGATTACTCCATTTCTCTGTCTTGTAGCATTCAGTTTCTTTATTTTGTATGTGCAAATCTGATATGGTTGACGTTTGCTCATGCAGGGTAGGGGGCGCTTTGATGGTTTGGAGCTTGCATACGCCATAGAAATCACGGGGATCTTCCAGGATTGATCGAGATAGCTAGGATCGTCACTGTTATAGACTTCTACAAGCTTATCTAGGTAAGATCCACAGGTAAGTTCTTCTTTTCTGATCTTATTTCATTGTACCTTGCTGAAATTTAACTATTTTTCTGAAAACTCCTAAACCATAAAAACCTAAAAAATCAAATAATCAGGGAACCGTTCGATCTTTTGCCAAACCATTTCTAGGTTTCATAGATCGGGCCTCCCCCTAACTAAATCAACTGGAACGCTGGTCAAATTCCTCATAGATTGACCTAGATCTGATTTTTCAGCAGAAAACTGCATAACCCCCCACTGAAAAAATTGACCTGCTAGGGTTTTGAGTTTTTCTGATTTCTGACTTCGTAGATGGATAGATCGGGTCTTGGGCAGTCCAAATCAACCCCAACGTTGTCAAGAGGCTCAACAGTTTGACCTGGATCTGAAAAATAGACTGAAACTGCCCTAGCACCCTCACTGAAAATTTGCCTTTTTCGGAAGTAGGTTTTTCTGAAATCTGACATGATAGGATGATAGATCGGGTCCCAAGCATCCCAGAACACCCTCAATGTTGAGCTGATTCCTCCTGGTTTGCCCTAGATCTGAAAAAATTAGTTTTCAGTCTCCTAGCCCCATCATCAGATTTTGACTTTTCTAGATCTGATTTTTCTACTGTTTTCCTGATTTGGGCTTGTAGATCAAGTCTCCCTGATCTCTTCTCATCCTCAACGCTGAGCCATCAGCCTTTCGGTACCCCCTAAAACTTCAGATTTGTCTTCCTAAGCCCTAGCGCTAGCCATCTACTGAGCGGGTTTTCCTGTACCTTGGATTTTCTGGACCAATTGCTTTCTGGGTTCGTAGATTAAGGTGTTTCCCAAGTGGGTTTCCTAAAATGTTGTCTTACTGTTGACTCCATTGCCCAATGCATACAAAGCACTGATCTCCAAGCTAGCGCTGCCCTTAGGTTCTTAGCCTTTGCCATCTACCAACATTCACTGATAGCTCAAACACCTTTTACTGAGTCTGATTTCTAGGTACTGGATAGTCCCAACTCTGTTCGTGCTTGCCCTGTTATAGTTACGTGTCCCAAGACAGTTGCCAGTACCTAAACCCTAGAGCTAGGGTTCCCATTCACCTTACACCTTCAGTACCCTGAAGCCCCATCTGATCTTCTTCTGGTGTCTAGGTTTGATCTCTCCTGTCGAGAGCAGATCCGGGTCTCCCCCATTGTTGTCCTGGGTTAGGATAACCTAAAGTGAAGGCTGCCTTGATTGGCGTGACAACCATCCATTTGGGAGTCTAGGCAGTCGTGGTTCCACCCCTTAGTTGCTTGCCCCTCTACCATCCATTTTGGATCCACCTCAAGCAGGCAACTACAAGGCGGGTGATAACAATAGACTTTGTGTTAAACTTTAAAACTAGATGCAAAAGATGGATCTACAATGAAATGTTTTAAAACTTTAAATGCTTTAGATCTTATTTTTTAAGAACTTATACTAAAGAGTATTCCTAAGATTTGATTTAAATCTTTCAAAATACTTCGTAATTAGTACAAGTAAAGTAACAAGAAATAATGTGCATTTAAATGAAAAGATAGTAAGAAAAGTCCCGATTCAAGAATCTTGGGCAATGGAGTCCTCAAATGGAGAGCTGAGGGATTGAGACTCTTCAAATAAACATAGAGGTGTGATGGAATCGAACAAGAACCAACACTCCTTTACACTAGATATCCCTGCACAGTTTGAACAATGACTACACAAAAGCGTTATATCCGAGAGTACCTATGTAAAAGATTAGAAAGCATCCATACAAACAAGTAAATCATACAATTTTAGGATTTATCCACACAAATAACTCAGAGAAATGAATAAGAAACTACTTATTTATCCTCTTCTACCAATTATCATTAATCCTTCAAAGACCGATTAAAACAACAAAGCATGTAACAAGAAACTGATACAGTTATACCTCATGTAACACAAGAAATCACCACACATTGATGGCCGACACAAGTATGCCTCCAAATCCTTTTGATTTCATTCAATAAACTTAATAAATGATTAGAAGATGCAGGAGCATAAGTTCCATACAATTTTTTCCCACCTCAAATGAAGAGAGAGTGCTTGCTTAAAAAGCAAAACCGACAAGAGATGGGGGACGCATCTCCTCAAGGATGCGCTAGCTCCAAGTGAGTTGGATGTGGGTTGGAGAAAGGTTGGAATGAGTTGGATGAAGGCAAAAGGAGAAGCAACTTCCAAAACTTTGAAAGCCACATCACCCAAACTTCCATTCTTTCTTGGGATTTGCGCCCCCACATAGAGAAATGCCCCTCCCTCTTCATGAGGAAACATCCAAACTCGAAAATCTCATTGAAATGGAAACATGTGACTTGTCCCACTTGCTCGGGTACTTGCCAAATTAGTTTTCCAAGTTATAAAATTCACTTTTGGCAATTTTCTTTTATTTTTTTAATTGCCGAATTTTTTAAATATTTCATTTTTTTGGGTTTTTCGAGTAATTATTAATTTTGGAGTTAAATAATTAGTTGAAAACATAGGAAAGTGGGTCTTGGGGTTAAGTGGTTGCTCTGAGTTAGAAAACGAGCACCCCCATGGCAAAAACAACCTCCTAGCCACACTTTTAAAAAGAGAAAGGAATAATGTAGCTCCTTAATTGTTTTCAATCGTGTCGCTTATCAATGTGCTAAGTGTTACGTTTTTTATTAACATGGGTTTGGAGGTTATGTTAAGCAATTTTAAGTTTATTTTCTTGAGGTCATTTTTATTGAACTGTTTTCCCTTAATAAGCACTGATCTAGTTTCTCTGATCTATGACACAATGTTGAAGATAGATAAAATATTCTTAATGCATGTGCTAAGTGTTACGTTTTTTATTAACATGGGTATGGGGGTTATGTTAAGCAAGTCTAAGCTTATTTTCTTGAGGTCATTTTTATTGAAATATTTTCCTTTAATAAGCACTGATCTAGTTTCCCTGGTCTATGACACAATGTTGAAGATAAATAAAATATTCTTAATGCATGTTGGTTTCATGGATGGATTTTGAATTATTAGATTATTCAGAGAGAGATTACGGGATCTTCTTGTCTGGTATGCTACAAGTGTTCTTTGTGAGCTGTAAAGTGACACTAAATGCTAGGGATTTAGCTGGATAAAGTAGAATTAGATTGATTTGTAAAATGCTTACAGGATCAAGTCTATAAAATTAATCCATACATGCAATCTTTCATCTGAGACAATATATTTGAACAATCAACTTTGACTTTCAATTGTGGATAACATCTGATCTTGAGACCCTATGACAGTATGCAATCTTTAAGAGCAGTAGTCTCCGGAGTCAGAATGCCCCTTTGTCCTCTATTCCATGACTCCAGTTTGAAAAGTGAGAAGAAGCCTATTTTTTTTAATGCTTAATTTTGATTGCATGGCCATGAAAATATTTCAATAGCATGTGAGGTTAAATGTAAGTATGATAGGAGTTGTGACACAATCTTTCTTCTTGACTTGACCAAGCAGGATACAATTTACAAAGCCATCAGTTAGATCCTTTTAATGCTTTATTTTTTCTGATTTCACTTACTTATACATAATGTACATGACTTCATCAAAGCTCACCTTCCTGTAGATTTGGACAAGTTCTTCAAAGCTTTCTTTAAAATTCTCAGTCATATTGTATGTCTCGCAGCTTGCTGTCAGATCTTCCTGTTTCTCGTAAGATGGACTAGTGTTCTAGATGGTTATCTTGAGTAGAGGCATTAAATTTCACAAATATTAGCATGGAAGAACTGGACAAGCAGATCCCTCTCTCTATCTCTCCCTCTCTACTCATGATATTCATCTAGAAGCCTACTCCATCTTATAACATAAACTTGACCACAGATAGGAAGATCTAACAGCAATCTGCGAGAAATACAATGTTACTGAAAATTGTAAAGAGACTCGACCATCCAAACTTCCATGAAGGTGGGCTTTGACGAAATCATGCACATTATGTATAAGTCAATGGGAGAGAGAGAGAGAGAGAGAGATTAAATTTCACAAATACTAGCATGGAGGAAATGGACAAGCATAGAGAGGGGGAGAGAGAGATTAAATTTCACAAATACTAGCATGGAGGAAATTGACAAGCATAGAGAGAGAGAGAGAGAGAGAGAGAGAGAGAGAGAGAGAGAGAGAGTAGGTCCCTTTGAGTTAGAAGTACATGCACTCCAGTGTCATTTACGCCAGGAATCATTCATGAAACATGAAGAAGTGCCTGAAGGATTTCCCCAAGGACATTTTCCATTTGAAATGTGTTTATATATTCTGGATGAACCTGAGTTTTTGTTTAATGCACAGCATTTAGAAGATTATTTCTAACTGTTTACGTGTCTGTACCTCTAGACTCTAGTATGATCATTAGGAAATTATGTGTGTATTTGTTGCTGCAGGAGTACAGACTCCAAACTGTATCAGGCAGACTGTCTTTGATGCTGTTGCACATGATTATTCCCCTGTTATAGTTCTAGCTGATGCTACTGCTGCCGCTACACCTGAAGTACATGCTGGTATCATATTTGAACACCATACTTCTTAACATCTCCTGTGGGGTTTAAATTTGATAAATTACATCTTTTTAGTTTGCTTTCCATTTTTCTTTTGATGAAGAACTATTTTTATTAATGTATAAAAATGTAATAGCCCCAGCCAAGTAAGGACTGATTTTTTTGTTAACTGCTAGAGTATTCTGGCTTGTGACTTTTTTCAAACACTTTAAAGACCAATTGCTTTGGAACTGATTTAACTAATCCTGTAGCTGATTTGTGCTAGGCTTGTTGATCATATTTCAAATTTTGTTTAAAGTAACATGTGCCATGGATAATGCATACACAGGTGACAGAACTGAAATAACTTGCATATAAATGCCAAAAAGCAGCTCACAATTATGTATGTAAGAGCAACAGTGAAAAGAGTCTATTATAACAGTAGTATTAAACCTAGAACAGATCTGGTTTACAAGCAAATTTCTAACCTGTTAGTAACAAAGATAGATTGCAGACTCTCCTTAGGACTGTAACGACCTCCTTCTTGCTCAGAAATATTTACACAGCCACAGGAAGGAAGGAGGCCACAAGAAAAATGCCCAGCAGCGTTGGAATAGAGTCCTGTAGGTGTCAAGATAAAGTGCAGACCCCCTTTTTTTGACTATAGCAGCTCCTTATTACCGTCCCAGATGAAGTGTGTGGCTATGGCAAGTAACCAAAGGTTGACCAAGCGCCCAGCAATAGACAAAAGACCCCCTTTCAGCAGAAAATGTCAACAACTCGTCTTCAAACTTCTGTACAGCACTCAGTGAGTGTGCCCTCCTTCTCTTATGGTGACTGTGCCCTCTTAACAGTGAAAGGAGATGGCAACACAATGAATGACGGTGATGTTGCTCAGCTTGGCACTCCTCAATAGTGGACATGTCCTCCAAGAGTGATGTGTCCTCAGCAATTTCTCATACTCTTGACCAGCAGGGTGCCCCCTCACCATTACTCAACATGGTGCAGCAGTGAAATAAAATGCCCTTCTCAATAAGTGACTAAACTCAACAAACTAGATGAATCTTCAAGAAAACTAGTGTCTCATCCATGGAAATGAAGTGCAGTGAGAAGATTTGAATGATCTTCCCTCTCATAACCAGCTACGGTGGATAGTCTCACCACCAAAACCGATTTTCTCTCTTAGGGTTTTCGTCCTGTTATCACGAATCTTCTTGTTGCCCCGTAGGGTGATCCTATCAAGGATGGCAGAGCGAAAGGAAACTGAAGTCACGACCTACGATATCCAAGACCTTTGAAAGAACTTAGATGTCACGCAAGTCAAGGATACCGACACTTTGGACTCGGTGAAAATACTAAGCCCAGGGGGCGTCCCTATAACCAAGATCCCTAAAAATGAGGAAGGAAAGTAGATAGTCTAGAGGAACTTGATTAAATCTCTTAGTAGAATAGTTAATTAGAGTTTTGTACAATTACTAAGAGATTACGAGTGTCTGTGTGAAAAGCCCCAATTTTACCCTAGCGTTTTAACTTTTAAGTATGAAAAATTGGATCTAAGGGTAAATGGTGAAATTAATCAAAATTAGACATTCGTATTGGTTGCTAGGTGTAAGATTAGACAATTAGAGGTGAAACTATTCATCATTCAAATTAAATAATCTTTATTTTCTTGGGATTAGGGCACGTTTGAGCTAAAGTGAACATTATAATCTTTATAATCTTTATTCACTCAGCCTTTGCCCCGGTTGGCTGCCCTGTGCTTTATTTTTAGCCTTTTAGGCTTTTTATTTGCAGCTTTTCCTTCCTTTTGTTCGCTGTCCACTTTGCCTCATCTTTACCCTTTTGGACAGTCCTCTTTTGCCTCTTTGTTTCCACTTTTTGCAGCCCCTTTACATCCTTTTCTTCAACCATCTTTTGGGCTGTACTTTCAGCCTTTTTCACCCTCATTTGCAGCCCTCTTTCTCTGATTTGCAGCCCTCCTTCTCACTTAGTTTCCAACCTTCTTTGACTTGTTTTTTCCCTTCTTTTCACCCTTTTTTCACCCCTCTTACCTCGCCTTTTTCCTGCCTCTTTTCTTCCTTCTTTTCGGTCAGTTTGGGTAAGTGTTTGTAGCAAGTTTGTAGATTAAATTTCAAGTTATTTTTCATCAACTAATATCATAACAAGTGTGTGTCTAGAGCTCTTAGATTGCAGACAGGTGAAGGAGAGCCCAAAGGCCACGAACAAACAAGGAGTGCAAGAAGAACAAAAAGACTGCTATCCCTTCTCTTTCATCCCCTTCTTTCCCCGTTCTTCCAAGAAGCAAAGAACACATCATCATTGTAAAAGATTAATAAAAAAAAGGCTGAGTGGGAGCAAGTCTCCTTTCTTTTCTACTTCCCCTATTTTGGGGAAGTGTGTCTTGTGTTCATTTTCATGATTTACTTAGTTCAGTTTTCTTTAAGCAATTAGTTTAGCTCTCTGATTAAACTTAGTTTCATTCTCGCTAATTGCTAGTTGTTCCTTAGCTTCATTTCCACTAATTGCTAGATTCATCATTGTTTGTTGGTGTCTTGTTATAAATTGTTGAATCATAAAAAGAACCAAAATCTCTTGAATCTCACCATAAGGTGGATTAAGAGTGCTCTCTGTCGGAGAGTTTTAATTAACCACCTTTCATATTAATTGTTGTGTTTGTTTAATCAAATCATCCATAAGTAAGACTCTTGGACTTGCAGAAACACAAGTCAAGAGCACTCTCTATCGGAGAGCATCTTAGGTTTGCACAACCCTTGCATTAGTTTCATCTAGATTAGCTAAGTCTTTTGAACCACTGTCATAAGACGAGGTCAAGAGTGCTCTCTGTCGAAGGGTTTTAATTAATTAACTTAATAAATTTTGCAACTCACGCCCATTTAATTAATTAACCCCCCTCCCTCCTTGCCAGAGTATGCTCTGACCGATCCTAGATTGGAGTACCCAGAAACGACACTGGATCTTTAAACCCCGCAAGAGTAACCTAATAACACTTAAACACCCCGTAACCAATGCACCGGCGTTGTAGGGATTCTTCCAAAATATTTCCTAGTAGAGGCGTCGGAACCTCCCGTTGTCATAGATTCTCGGCTAGCTGGTCACTTGACAATATCAGCCTGGGATACTGGGCAGGCCCGACATGTCTTCAATGGAGGGAACTTAGAAGAGTCTTCCGGCTTTGACAAACCTTCGTTGACACCCTAATCAAGAGCATTCTTAAAACTCTTAAAACTTACCAAGAGCACTTGCAAAACCTGACATTCACTGGCATCTTTTGGGATTCACATCTTTCCTATACACAAAGCATCTTTGATAAGTTGACTCCATAGGCATTGGTTCTATCTTTCAGCACTGTTGATAATCTGGGCCATTTGTCCATTGAATGTTTTCATTATAAGTTATATCTGTTAATGCTTTATCAAGTTCGTGAAGTTCTCAAATATTTGTCTATCTTTTAATTCCGGTGATAGCAACGTGGATTGCTTTGTCTTGTGCTCAATTCATCACATTAATCATCTAAAATCACAATAACTCCTAAACAACACCCATCCACATCTGAAAACATCTAAAACTTAACTTAAACATTGAGCCATAGAAAACTCTTTGTTAGGGACTACCCCCCTTGGCTTCATTAGGAGTTAGCCTAAACGGAGGAGCTAGGAGTAGGTGACAGTACCTAGCTTTGTGATTTCCCCCAAGGTCACACCTCTCCCACTTTCTCAGGTGAGGAGATAGCTTTCGGAAGATTTTTGCTGCTGGCGTGCAATCGGCGGACAACATCTTTTGGCATCTCTGCCGAGGACAAATCTTTTTGTTCCTGGACGACCTTTGTTTCTTTTAGTCTTTTACCTTTTTCCTTTTTGGTAGATTTTAGTCTAATCACTCTCCGGAATTAGACTTGAATCCACCTGGCGACTCCACTGTCAGTTAACACCTCAAGGTATTCTACTAGAAGAAACTCTGCAGGTTTGTTCGATTTCATCCCTGACCCAGAAAAGGTCTATAGGAGGAGATTAAACAAACTATCTTCTCGTAGGATCCTTGCAGAACTTGGATCTGAGTCTGTTTCAGACATCCACCTTTTATTTCTTGAAAACTCTAATACCACTGTTTCTGACATAATGGGCGAGTATTTTACTCAGCTTGACTTTTCTCAGATAGCAGGTCAACTCCACCATCTTCCATACAAAGCTATCGAGAAGCTCCCGATGTATACAGGCACTGATGCCATTACCTCCACCATGCACCTCAGGAACTTTTCCAAGTGTATCAACGCTTATGTCAATGATCTGGTCAGTCAACATGATAACGTGTATATGAAGTTATTTGTTCTATCTCTGGATGGAAAGCCGAGCGACTGGTATAGCAATTTACCAGACAATTCCTTTAATAGTCTAGCAGCTTTCAAAACTTCTTTCACCAACAAGTTCGGTGAAAAGAAAGAACCTCGGCATCAACTTGCGTCCTTGACCAACATAAAGAAGAAAGACATAGAAACAATGGACGAGTTCAATACTAGGTTCATGGAATTATCAAATGCCATCCCTACTGAGTATGCCCCAACTAAGCCAACCATCCTGGTATATTACATTGAGGCACTTAGTGGCAAAATGCAGTACTAGATCATAGACAAGGAGCCTACTAACTTGCTCCAGGATTAGGAGATGGCAATCAAAATTGATCTGAACATGCAGTCATCTAGTGAGTCTAACCTCCATGGTTACTCAAGGTCTTCAACTCCATTAAAAATCAGTGAACCAAAAGACAAGGATCCTTTATCGGCTATGAAGGATGCCTATGAAAAACAAATGATTGAGATGAAGAAAAATATGGAGGAGGCTGAGCAGAAACACTTAGCACAGTTAAAAGAAATTCAAAATAGGGTGATCACAATGGAAAGAACTCAAACTCACTCCACTCCTAGAACCTTTCCTGCCAAGCCAACCTGGCAAAGAAAGCCTCCCAACCATGAGCAGAGGCCTCCCCATCAGCTAGAGGTTGCTAACATGGTTGAGCAGTATAAACCATTTTGCAGAGCGTGCAGAGATTTCCATGAGGAATCTGGCTGCCACTATGCTTGCTATGTTCAGGAGCATGGTCATCCTGAAGGTTGCGGTTCGAATACATCGATAAGCGAGCCTGATTTCATAAATAACATAGATGATATCCCCAACATCCCCATAGGAAATTGGCCAAAGGCCAATTGTTATAAAAAGAAAGTTGACAATTTGACTCAGTACTATGGTGAGATGCCTTCAGTCGAGCAGATCAACAATACCCAGAACTTCAAAGGGATCACTTATCAAAGAAAGGTGTCTTCTGCACAAAATATTCCCAAGGTAACAGCTCCTAATCCTCCCAAAGAAGTTGAAAGAAAAGAAATTGTTAATTTAAGTTTTGACTTAGGTAATTGGTTAGCAAATACAAAAGTCTCTGTTCCGGTCCTTGAATTATGCAAAATCCTTGGCCAAAGAGAGAGACTTTTGAAAATCTTAGAGCCTCAGAGTAATGTTGATCCTCAAGCTGAAGAAAGTTCTTCAAGTCCTTTAAAAGCTATTACCCCTAAGAAAGTCACTTTTTCTGATACTGTGGAGCAGACTTCGAATAATGTCTTTGCTGATCCTTCTATAGTTCTACATACTAGGGACCCAAGAAAAGAAGATCATCCCCCCTTTCTACGTATCATTGATGATGGGTGATCTTCTTCTACATAATTGTATGTTAGATTCAGGATCTAGTTCCAACATCATGACCAAAAAAGTCATGCAACAGCTCGTCCTAAGGACCACGAGACCTTACCAGAACGTGTGTGCCATGGACTCTAGACCGGTCAAGGTCGAAGGGATGATTGAGAACCAGCTAGTCAGATTGGCCAAGTATCCGGATAACCAGATCACAATGGACATCCTGGTTATTGATGTTCTAGACAAATGGGGTATGTTGCTTTCTAGGAAATGGGGTGCCACTTTGGGAGGATCAATCCAGATGGATTGGACCTATGCTACCGTTCCAGCGTCAGAATTTTCACTTGTTAAGTGGTATTCTGAAAAGGAAAAAAGACACCATGTTGAAAACCCTCAAAGACCATTAAATGAGTATGCTTACCACACTGATGAAAATGGTTCCTATCATATCAACTCCACCTTCTTGGAACCCATCCAAGAAGAAATAAAGATCGAGAAACTTAGTGAGTTGTGGAGAATGAATTTTGATGGTGCTTACTCTAAAACGGGCAAGGGGGCTGGTGTTGTCATTGTTTCACCAGAGGGTAAGGTTTTCAACTTTGCTTTCATATTGGAGTTCGAAGCAACTAACAATGTGGCGAAATATGAGGCACTTCTACTGGGCATTGATACTGCCAAGGAGATGGGGATTAAGTTGCTTGATATTAAAGGGGACTTTGATTTAATTGTCCAGCAGGTTAAGGGTCAGTTTGCATGTAAGTGTCAAAGACTTAAAAAATCTAGAAATGCAATCTGGGATACAATGGAATTCTTTGATGCCCTTAACATAGAAGCAATCCCTAGAGATCAGAATAGTGCCTCCGACAGACTTGCGGTTTCAGCGTCAACTCTTCAGCCATCGGATGCGATGTTAGAGGGGAATTGTCCTTTAGAGATTAACTTCAGACCTTCTGTTCCTGACAATGTTGAACATTGGCAGGGCTTCAAAGACGATGAATAGATTTTGAGATTCATTCATAATGTTGATGAATTCCTTAACTTTAGAGTAAATGAGGAGGAAGAAAACATAGAGTATTATGGAGAAGGGGATCAGTTTAACAATCCTGTCCCATGTGGTCTAGTTGCCTTAGAAAACATCTTTGATAGACAGGACAGAAGAAAAAGCAATGTTGAACAGATGAAACCAGGAGATTACATTGAAGTCAACATTGGGACAGAAACAGAACCTAAAATTATAAAAATTGGAAAAGGTACTTCAGAAAAAGAAAGGAATAACCTCATAAACTTGGTCAAGGAGTATAGGGATGTATTTGCCTTTACTTACGACAAGCTCAAAGCTTATAGGGGAGATGTATTTCAACATACTATTCCCCTAAAGCCGAAATGTCAAAAAGGCAAACCTTTCAGACAAAAACTTAGGCAAATAAATCCTAAGTTAGCACCAATCATTAAAAAGGAGTTAGAAAAAATGCTAGCAGCAGGAATAATAGCTCCTACAAGACATTCAACGTGGTGCTCTAACTTAGTTGTAGTTAGAAAGAACTGGAGCATAAGAATATGTATAGATTTCAGGAATCTAAACATAGCATGTCAGAAGGACAATTACCCCCTCCCCAACATGGAGACCCTCCTCCAACGGGTCACTGGATCAAGCATGATGTCAATGCTGGATGGTTTTTCAGGCTATAACTAGGTAGTCATTCAAGAGGAAGATAGGCATAAGACAATCTTCACAACTCCTTGGGGCACTTTTGAATATCTGAGAATGCCCTTTGGTCTTTTAAACGCAGGAGCTACTTTCCAAAGGGCCATGGATTATGCTTTCAAGGAGTTGGTTGGCAAAATCATTGAGATCTACCAAGATGATCTCATTGTTTTTTCAAAAGAAAGATCTAGCCATGTTGGTCATCTCAGGCAGATTTTCGAGCGGTGTAGGAAGTATGGCATTTCTTTGAATCCAGCTAAGTTGGTGTTAGGCATAGAAGAGGGAAAACTCTTAGGACACATCATCAACAAAGACGGGTCAAAATTGATCCTGAAAGAGTAGAGGCCATAAAAAAGATTCCTCTCCCTAAGAATGTTAAAGCCCTTCAGTCATTTAATGGTCATATCAATTTTATCAGAAGATTCATCTCAAACTTGGCCGAATTAATCAAACCCATGCAGGCCTTACTCAAGAAAAATGCCAAGTTTGTGTGGACCACTGAAGGAAGGAAAGCCTTTGATTCAATAAAGAATGCCATTACCAGGTCTCCGGTCTTAGTCAGCCCAGATTACGCAAAGGATTTTATGGTCTTTTCATTTGCTTCTGAAGATACCATTGCCGGTGTGTTGCTCTGAAAGAACTTTGAAGGGCTCGAGCAACCTATAGCCTTGCAGACACCATGCCTAGAGAGGATCCACCTGAATATGAAAATGAAGATGAAGTTTTTCCAAATTTACAGAAAGATACTAGAGATCATGAGTGGGAGCTCATTCCAGGTTTGTATAAAAATAACTTTATAAATGCCAATGAATTTGACATGCTTGGATTTAGAGACCGTGATGTTATGGAAAACTGGAGTTCTGACTATATAAATGAAGACACATCAAATCGTGCAGTGAACTTTATATCTCAAAAGCAACAGATTGATGCAACCATTACTACAGACCGTGTAAACAATTATTCATATGAAAGTCTTGGAGAAAAACAAAGAAAGGCATATAATACAATCCTTCAGCATTATAGAGGACACCGTCATAAAGAACCTTTGCATATGATTATTCAAGGAACTGATTGTTACATCTGGATCACTTGTCTTTGGCATATTTACATTTCTATCTGTGAATGCATCTTTATAAAGTCTTGAATTATTGTTTATCTTTTAATTTTTCGTGATAGCAACGTGGATTGCTTTGTCTTATGTGTCGAATTCATAATAAACAAACATATTTAAATCACAATAACTCCTAAACAACACCCATCCACATCCGTAACCATTTAAAACACTTTAACTACATTGAGCCATAGAAAACTCTTTGTTAGGGACTACCCCCCTTGGCTTCGTTAGGAGTTAGCCTAAACGGAGGAGCGAGGAGTAGGTGACAGTACCTGGCTCTGTGCTTTCCCCCAAGGTCACACCTCTCCCACTTTTCTAAGTGAGGAGACAGCTTTCGGAAGATTTCTGCTGCTAATGTGCAATTGACGGACAACAGGTACATCAATTGTGCAGTGTACAGTACATCCAAGATCAACCCCAAGACATTAACCAAGATAGTCAACAAGTGCCCAACAGTGGATAGCAACCACAAAACCTTCACACTAGTGGAAGGAAACCTCAAAGGGAACCTCAACAAGGTAATGGAAGCCACACAACAAGCCCTAACTAGCAACGACAGCATCAGGAAGGTACTGTAGGCCCAAACAGACCTCAACAGGATAGTGGAAACCGTAAAACAGTCAACAACAGTAAGTGGTATCCCCAAGACAGTCACCAAAACCAACCGATAGCCAAAGACAGTCCACAACAACAAGTGGTAGCCCCAAGACAGTCACCAACAACAATCAGCAGCCAAAGACAGTCTACAACAGAAGCGACATCGATAAATTAGATGATACCACATTGATAGCCCTAAAAGACAGTCTGTTATCCACTAAAGTTGCACTTAAGTGGATTTCCAGTGAGCCGACAAAGTTGTGAGCAAGTCCCTTGTTCGTTATCAGTGCTCAAAAGTTTTGTGGTTCATTAGGGCCATTTTTGGGCTTCTTTTTTAATAATTACATGTTCATACCCCTTGGGGATATTGTAATAAATGTACTAGCATGACAAACTTTTTGTAAAGGACTTGGCTTCCCAGGAGACTTCAAGCCGATCTTTCCAAGGTGTTTTTTCCCTTGTTAATTATTCAATGCTGAATAAGCGATGTATAATTTTTGAATTTTTCACCGCTCCTCCAAATCTGGAATGGCCGTCTTGGTGGTTAAACATTGGGAGGTTATTAAAGTTCATGTGTCTATGTATATAAGCATGTTAGACATTGTTTTGAGTCGTTATGAACATGTACTAGGTCCCCCTAGGGTTTTTTTAATTTCCGAAAAAAACCTTTTTTTTTCCCACAAAACCAAGGCATTTTTTAATGGTTTAAATGAGAAAGTTCAAATTGTAATAAAAGTGTGGTCCGGAGTTCGATTTTGGAATGGGGATGCTTGTTTTCACACTCAAAGCATCTTCTTTACCTCGAGACCCTATGTTTCGGTGATCAATTTGTCTCTTAGAGCCGTTTTTCTTAACGATGTGACAAAATGCCCAGAAAATGCAAAAAAAAATACAAAACGACAAATTAAAAAAAAGTTAAGGGGACATTATAAAGCATGGTGGATGATGTGGCAGCCTTTTCTCTTATGAAAGGCGAATTAGATCAAAGTTTAAAGCATTTGTTTTAAGATTGATTTGGTAAAGAGCGAATCACTCAAATTTGGAGAGTGCGCCTTCATTCATGAACTCACGCTTTGTAAGGGTGGCATATGATGATGGTTCATTATAATATCCAAGGGATGGCACATCTCTCTTGGGAGAGGTGGCGCATCCTCCTTTCATTCAACTACCAACCAATCCCATTGATTTCT
This sequence comes from Pseudotsuga menziesii, assembly GCA_001517045.1. Classification (NCBI taxonomy): domain Eukaryota; kingdom Viridiplantae; phylum Streptophyta; class Pinopsida; order Pinales; family Pinaceae; genus Pseudotsuga; species Pseudotsuga menziesii. The sequence goes on along the minus strand of LPNX010415628.1, from coordinate 20,153 downwards.
CAAGTGCACTCAAGCTCTTGCTCTCTGTGTCAAGATTGAAATGCGCCGCTCCCTTTGGGCTTGACGTCTTGTGTATGTGGCATTAGTGTGGAGTCTAGTTAAGAGGTGGCGCCAACCTCTTGTGTTCCACTCCTCTTCAACCCTAGTTCTTCCCATGATTCTCTCATGAAGCTCATGTTAACTCGCCTCATCTTCAGTTGTTTGGTGTGCCTTCTCTTGGGCTGTGAACTCTATTTTAGTAAGTTCCTCTTCCTCATTCGAATGGTTGTAAGGAACCTCTGCTTGTTGTAATGTTGTTGATATTTTGAATAAAAGTTGAAGACTTTGGAGGTCTAACTTGTGCCATTGGATGAATGCTTGTTTTATGAGGTGATATTGTAAAGCTTTGATTTCCTTTGTTGAATTTGTTGATGGATCTAGCTTAGAGGGTTATTCTAAAACACATGGAGTAAGCATTTATAGTTGTTAACTTGCTTGATTGTGCTTTTCTTTTGAGAGATAGGAGAGTAGCCAACTATACTCAGTTGTATTGAGGCTCTTTTTTGTTTCTTGTTTTCAAAAATAGTCGATTTGATCTTCTTTTTATGCAAGGGTTGTCTCATAAGTTTTGTAGGTCATAGATTCAAAGGAGGATTCAAACTAAGTTGTCTCTTCTGTTCTCTTTGGCAACTTTTAAGGCTAACTCCATTGTTTGCAGGGTTTCCAAGAGTTTTCACAAAAGAATCAAGTAAGGGATTGAAGTTATCTTCCCATCTCCTCAAACTTAAACTTCTTTCTTCCGGTTACTTTGTTCTAAAAGTGCCATTTAAGTAGATCTATTTTTTTTCAAAATTCATCCTTTAAATGTACTTGTCTTAGCATGCTAAAAAGCTAGATCTAAAATTACTTCAAACTTCATTATCTTACTAGATCTAGGCTAGTTGTTTTTGGTATTTACACTTAGCATTTTTCCAAAAATATTCGAAGTACCAAAAACTGATTTTTTTTTATTGTTTATTTGTTCATACCACCATCTTTTAACTTTGTTTGCTTGCTAGTTTTGCAGGTTTAACGAAAGAATAGAGAGACACTATGGAAAATTTTCATTGAAATTAGGCCATCCTAGGCTCCAGGATTCTCCTTTCTTCATATTTTCAATTTCCGGCATTGTAAACCCTTGGATCCAAGTTTATAAGGACCAAGTGGTATTTCTTTTAATCATTGCAAATAATAATAAGAAAAAGCAAGTGAGATACACAGTGCCCACACTCCATCTCCCCTAGGGGGACTATTAGTGTCTTTTTATGGTTTGCCTTTTTTCTAACGTTTTGTTTTGACAACACATGCACACAATCCGTCTTCTAGAAAGGTTGTATACTTTGACTAATATTTCAATTTTCTTTCTTTCATTTTGGATAAAGTAACGAATACTATTCAAGCCTTGCTTTCCCGAGTACGACCTTCAGGCTTGAAAGAGACTCTTGGTTGTAGTAATTAGTCTCACCATTTTTTTAGCTTTCACAAGTTTTAATTGGAACAAACATTTGCCACTCTGGTGTATGCTCTTGCTCGTCGCAGGTTCACCCCAAGCATTGGGATAACCAAAAGCAGAAGTGCGCACTAGTTAAATTTCTCACATTTAACTAAGTAACTTTATCTTAATAAAATTAACCCCCCCAATACATTACGAAAATCCGATGTATCAATCTTTGATATTGTGTGGGAAAATTCTTCAAAGGAAGTGGGAACCACTAGATAGTAAACTCGAGATACCGTCAGGCTACACCCTTGATTTGTGTATTGTTGGACACTTCCTAGAGAATCCGATTCAACCCAAATTTCCAAGTGCGGAACCACCTTTGTCATAATCCGGACATATTCTTAGAACCTCATGATATCGGGAATCCCCTTCTCGTTAGCCCACTCATCATTGAATAATCTAAAATTGACCAAGTACAAATTGCAACACATTTCCCTTTCACAGCAGCATTTTACTTTGACTCCATGGCACTATTCTACAATCACTTTATCACTATTTGCTTTGTTCAATTAAGATATCATTAAATGTCATGATTATGTTGCACATTATATGCTGCTTAAGTTAAATTTTTCCTTGCAATTATCTTGATCAGTGTTTTTTCTTAAAACTCCTAAAAACAATCCCACCCACAACTAATAACTAATTAAGAGCCTTAGCAACTCTTTTCTAGGGACTACCCCCCTTGGATTCATTAGGAGTTTTCCCTAAACAGAGAAGTCAGGATCAGGTGACAACACCTGGCTCGAGACTTGCCCTTAAGGATGTACTTAGCAGCTTGAAGATTTATGCTGCGCTAACCCCCCAGGTGCATGTAAAGTGACAACATAGTCCACATAGGCAGTGACACCTTCAAGCAGTCCAAAACAAGCAGCGATAATCACAAGGAGACAAGAGGCACCCACATAATAGTCCACCACAGACAACGACCACCTTAAACCAGTCCACACAGTAGAGGCCCTCTCGAACTAGTCCAAAGCAGTCCACATAGGTAGCGACACTCTTAAACTAGTCCAAAGATAGTCCATACAGGTAGCGAACTTCTTAACCTAGTCCAAAATAGTCCACGACTCACACATGATGAAGAGATAAAGAGAAATCAACTTTCAACAGGAACAACCTTGAGTAGTAGGGTAAAGAACAAGAGAGTGTCCAAGCACAAGAGGTATACAAACCCTAGACATCACCCAAACAAGTCTACTAAAAACCCTAGATCAGTCATGTTATCATAGATATATTGTAGCTGGGCTACTATGATGCAGTATGTTATGCACCGATTGCATACCAGCAGTAGAAATCTTTCGAAAGCTGTCTCCTCACTTGAGAAAGTGGGAGAGGTGTGACCTTGGGGGCAAGCACAGAGCTAGGTACTGTCACCTACTCCTAGCTCCTCCGTTTAGGCTAACTCCTAACGAAGCCAAGGGGGGTAGTCCCTAACAAAGAGTTTTCTATGGCTCAATGTTTAAGTTAACTTTTAGATGTTTTGGATGTGGATGGGTGTTGTTTAGGAGTTATTTGTGATTTAAGATTATTTAATATTATGAATATTAAACATAAGACAAAGCAATCCACGTTGCTATCACCGGAATGGAAAGATAGACAAATATTTGAGAACTTCACGAAATAGATAAAGCATTCACAGATATGATTTATAATCAAACATTCGATGGACAAATGGCCCAGATTATCAACAAATGCTAAAAGATAGGACCAGTGCCTATGGAGTCAACTTATCAGAGATGCTTCGAGTGTAAATATGTGAATCCCAAAAGATGCCAGTGAATGTTAGGTTTTGCAAGTGCTCTTGGTAAGTTTTAAGAGTTTTTACTTGTGATCTTCATTTATGGTAGCTGGATGTCCTAACCGGTAATACCTTAAGTGGTTCCGTTCGAAGACATGACGGACCTGTCTGGGGTCAAAGGTGAGTGTTCAATAACTTAACTACCAGTGCCCAGATTAGGTAGCCTGAAGCCCACACTTGGAATTTGCCCACATGTCTCGGTATTTATCGAACAACGCCAGTGCGTTGGTTATGGGGAAAAGTTTTAGTTAAGTTCCTCTTGTGGGGTTTAGGGATCCAATGCCGTTTCTGGGTATTCCGATCTAAGATCGGTCAGAGCATACTCCGGCAAGGAGGGAAGGGGGTTAATTAATTAAAGGGGTGTGAGTTGCGAATTTTATTAAGTTAATTAATTAAAACTCTCCGACAGAGAGTGCTCTTGACCTCGTCTTATGACCATGGTTCAAGTGACTTAGCTAATCTATATGAAGCTAATGCAGGGATTATGCAAATCTAAAATGTTCTCCGGTAGAGAATGCTCTTGACTTGTGTTTCTGCAAGTTCAAGAGTCTTACTTATGGATTATTAATTGATTAAACAAGCACAAGATGATATTAGTTGCTTAGACTCTCCGATAGAGAGCACTCTTGATCCACCTTATGGTGAGATTCAAGAGATTTAAGTAGTTGATGAATTTAGAAAGATGAACAATTAAACTGAATAATCAACTTAGCAATGATGAATTAACAATTAATGATCTAAGCATGAGATGTAATGAATGATGAAAACTAGCACTAATCAAAGCATGCACACAACACAAACCTCCCCAAATGGGGGAGGAAAAGAGTGGGGACTTAAAAACCCCACTCAAACAAAGATCTTTTTTTAAACTTTATACAATGTGCCTTAAGGAACCTGATCCTTGAAAGGACTTTTCAAATAAAGGTAAAATAACTCTACAAATATTGTAACCTGTAAAAAGGAGAGTGCCTTGTATTTTTACTTTTGAGATCTTTTATTAAACTTTGAAAAGGGAAAAGGGAAGAAGTTTGAAGAGAGTAAAAAAGAACAAAAGGAAAGAGGGATGAAACAATAGAAGATGATAGAAGGAAGGCAAACAAACTAAGCAAGAATCAAAACCAAAGAAAGGGGAGAATAGGGCAGCCAACTAAGAAGCTAAGGGATGAACAAAATTGAAGAAAACGGGGCAGCGAAAGAGGAAATAAGTGGCTGTCATAAAAAATGCAAAACGGGACAGCGAAAGAGGAAATAAGTGGCTGTCATAAAAAATGCAAAACGGGACAGCGAACAAAAAGTGGCCAAAAAAGAGGCAAAAAGGGGAAGAAAGCTAGGGCACACTAGGGCTGTCCAAAAAGAGAAAAAGGGATGGTAAAAAGGTACTAACAGGGCAGCGATGAAGAATAGGTAAAATAAACAAAGCAAAACGACCGGTAGAAAATGGATTAAGAAGAGGGACAAAGGGAAGTTTTTTGCAGCTTAATTCCTTAGTTTTTTGCAAGTTTTCCTGCTTAACCTGTCATGGAGAGAGAAAAAACCAGCGAACTATTTACCTGCAAAATGATGGGTTAAACAATAGATAATACTACAAAAATACACCTAGCATTTGAGCAAAATATATGAACCTTGTGCTGCTTCAAATACCAACTAGATCTAAGAGAAAGAACACTTCCTCAATCTAGAAATGGAAGCAAGTAGATGCAAAAGATTTACTTTATAGATCAATATACTGCTTGCAACATAAAGTAAAATAATGAGAAAATTTGACTTTAGGGTGAATGGAGAAGATGAACCACTTGGATCTTGAATCCCTGAAATCACTTTGGATCCCAATGGCATGCAGCTGCTAGGTACATATGCTTTGCTCCAAGAAGAGTAGATGCAACTTAGCTTAGCCTCTTACTTGGTATAATGAAGTGATCTGCAAAACAATCTTATACACTTGGCAACATGGGGGTTAAAACATGTATTATTTACTAATCAAATCTCAAAAGCATGAAATACAACTGAATAAAACAATGCTCTTTGAGGGTTTTGAAACTAAATGAAATAAACAGGTAAATTGAAGCTACAAATACCTATTCCTACGTGCTTATAGAAGCCCTCTAAAGCATGTATTAATACCCACACATTATCAAAAGTAAAGAAACTAGAACAATTTCACCTCATTAGCAAGAACATATGCACCCAGGATCCACACAGCATGAGCCTCCAAAGCCTTTCTTTATTACAAAATAGGTTGCATAAGAGCAACAAGCATTACAATATTTTACCAGAGGTTCTTTACATCAATCATCCACCCGAATAGAGCTAAAGGAGCCTCTATTTGTACAATGAGAGAGTGCTAAAACCCTAAAACCAAACCTCAAACCCTAACCAACCTGGCCACCAAACAAAGGTCCAAACCTAAATTGGAGAACCGAGAGTGAGGGGAGGCCTCCACCCAGGCAAGGCGCCCCCACTCCAACCCTAAACACTGAAATCCACTCTGCTGCATGGGAAAATTGCCTGCTAGGTCTGGAAACCTACTTTGTTAGGTCTGGGAAGCCTACTGATGGTGTAAGCTTCAGTCTTCACCTCGATTAAATCACCGGACCAATGAGAGCTCTCCATCTCATCTTTAGCTGGAGATGACATGTCTGATAACTGATAATAAATTAATTGCTCTCTTAATGATGACTGAAGCTGAGTTATGATAACTCCAATCATCATAAGTGTTCCATGAGATGTCATTTAGCCTTTTATTTTACTGAATTTGGATTAATTTGGAGAGTTTTAGTTTTCTCCAAAATAATCATTTTTTTAATAAAAATCATTTTTTTTAATAAAATCATTTTTTTACTCAAAACTGACTTTTTTGAGTAAAAAGGCATTATGTGTCCGATTGTTGATCTGAAAGTTGGCTCTGACTGGCTGGTTGATCAAGAATGATTTTTGGCTTAAGGTTAGAGCCTTCAATCACTGAATTCTGAGTCCGAATGACTTATTTACTACGAACGGGTTTTTTCCATTTAATTAATGGAAAAATTAACCCAAAAAACTTAGGAAAAGTAATTAATAATTAAAAAAAAAAATATTTTTCACTGTTCGAAAAAGATTTTTTCGAATTTTTTTTATGTGTCCAGATGATTTAGGACATGACCATGATCTATCTAAATAATGTCTAGTAGGCTTATAACACTCAGTTGGGCTCTAATAACCCCCCAAGGCCCAGAATTCAACATCAGGCATTCCAGTTTTGGAGGAAGCGGGAGAAAACCTCGTCAATTATACTCGGTTGAAGGCAGAGCATAATTGTCAGGGGCAAAAAACTCCCTAGAATACCCTATTTGAGATTCTACATATTAGGAGACCGAACCACTCAAAAAAATCCTACTAGCACATTTTATTACAAACCCCACGGGGCCATGGTCAAAATTATTCAAATAAAAAGGTGACTAGCCAATATTGGCTAGACAAGCAGACGGATCAACTGATACACTGGAATCAGACTTTGAACAAGTCTGTCAACCGGCGGCTCCTCAGGTAACCCAACTATGGTACAAAAAGTTGGATAACACAGTATACAAGTTTTTCTATTTTTCTCTGAGCCAGACATATTGATGGGGATACAACATGGATCATCATTACAACATGAGCCATTTAGAGCCTTTATTCTGTAGCAGATGCAGAGTATTTCCTTGCCAGGATTGAGATCTCCTTGTCCATTGAGATGACTTCAGTGTTGACTGTTATCCACTAATTTTGCACTTAGTGGATTTCTAGTGGGCTGCCGAAGTCATGAACAAGCAGTTGTTCATTGTCAGTACTCAAAAGGTTCCACGGTTCATTAAGGCCATTTTGGCCTCTTTTTTAATAAATGCATGTTCATACCCTGCAGGGTTTTTTTGTAATAAATGTTTTAAACACGACAAACTTTTTCTAAAGGACTTGGCTTCCTAGGACTTGGCCATCAATCCGATCATTCCAAGGTGTTTTTTTCCTTGTCAATTATGCAATGTTGAATAAGCGATGTATAATTTTCGAGTTTTTCATCACTCTTCCAAAGCTGGATTGGTCATCTTGGTGGTTAGGCCTTAGGAGGTTATTAAAGTCCATGTGTCGATGTATATAAGTGTGTTAGACATGGTTTTGAGTCATTGTGAACATGTACTAGGCCCCCTTTAGTTTTTTTTTAATTTATGAAAAAATAAAAATTTCTGCAATTTTAGGCCATTTTTTAATGGTTTAAATAGAAAATTTCAAATTGTAATAAAAGTGTGACCATTATTTTTGCTATGAGATGGTGATTGTTTTTGGCATTTCGGTGGATCAGTGGGTATGAGTAGTCGCCAGTACCATTCTTCCATGTCTTTGGACACTTCTATGTAGTCAATTTGCCCCAGTTCTCAGCCGGAAGAAAGTTATGATGGATTTTATTATATTAAGAGGTTGTACCACTAAAAAATGAACTATGGAAATCACTGAAGAAATCGATTTGGCTTGTGTGGTCAATGAAATGGCAAGGAAATGATTATTGATGATGTCTTTTGGCTCTCCGGATCATTTGGCACCAATTTCATCCATTTTCATGCTCCGAATTATTATTTTGGCTCTCCTAGGGAGGACATCCCCCATAGGGTGAAATTGGTCAAAATAAAAGTGTGTAAATCAAGTTGCATCTTTAGAAATATGTATGGGGGGACCCCCTAGTGACCCCCCCATGTCCCCTAAGTGTCAAACTTGCAAAAATAATGATTTATCATGTTGTAAAAATGGGCTTCATGAGGTAATTCACCCTCCCTCAAATATATGTCTAAGTTGATCCATGTAATGTAAAATTAAAATTATAATCTCAACCGTTAGATGATAGTTAGTTGAAAAGTGGACACACTCTTGATCTATTTAAAATATGAGATTCCCCATTGTATCCTATTGGGAAATTTGGCTCATGGCTTTTGGAATATAATTTTTTTTCAAAGAAATCTTGTGTCTTCTTTGTCATAGATTGTTGTTTTGCTTGATTGCAAAATTATTTCCGGAGGTGTTCCAGTTAATTTATGCTTGTTCCAAATATTTTTTTTTGTGAGGGTCGTGTTGTTTGCAGGAGGGCGTCTTTCTCTTAGGGCGTTTTTGTGAGAAATCCAGCTCTCTCCACTGAAAACGATGGCAATTAGGGTTTTTTTCTAATATGTCTTTGATCATTGCTTTTGCTTCTTGATTCATCTTGCCTTCGTAGGTTCTTTTTCTGTGGATCAATTCTAACTTAACGTAGGTTTCTCTCGTAGGAAGAGTGGTGCACTAGCTCAACCCAAGAAAATTGTTTTGGCTTGGAACTTCATCAAATTCACTTGCAATTGCGTCAAACCGGGGTAAAGTTTCATTGCACTTAGCATCTACAAGATTTTCAGGTATTTCTGTCAGTATTTCTTTAGTTTTAATTTCCAATCCACTTGGCTTATAAGTAAATACTCTATATAAAACCTTCAAAAAAATCTCTTGGTCATTTTGTTAGGATTTTTGGTGAAATCTTTCTAGGTTATTTCACTCTCCCCTAGAGCTAAGGGGGTTTACCAAGACATCATCATCGGGGACTCCATCTGCCCTATGGTTAAAGCACTGATCTTTAGGCAAATCACCTTCCTAGGGTTTTCAACTAATTTTCCTGCTTTATGATCCATCTTTTTGCTTATGTTCTTAGATATTGTCAAATCCATTTTCAGGCCATCATAATCAAGTGTTAGTTTGCTTTAATTATCCATCAAATCACCACTCGTGGCACATTCTCAATCTCCAATATCAATCCCCCTAGGGTAGTGAGTTGATCATTTGCACTAGCACTTACTAATTAGACCCAGTTAGGTCAGGGTCTCCCCTTGTGTGACTTGGCTTATTAGTGGAATAAAGCGAAGGGTGTACTAACCGGCATGACAACCAATCCATATCTAGGGGTTGGGATACTCGTTGTTCACCTCTTTAGTTTCCCGTCCCCTCTAGCATCTTGAATATGATACCATTTTGGAGCAACTACAAATTGTGTGATAACAAGTCACATAATAATCAGAGCTGAGTTACCTCTCCAACATGCTCTCATAATGAAGGCTAGGCTCAAACTTATAGCCTCTCAATGACCCCTAGAAGTTTCCACTTTCTATTTGGTCATTGAGGTTAGGGTTACCCAAATAAAGTCAAGATGTCACCCTTTTTAGAAATGTTCCACATAAAACATAATTTAATATTAGGATGTCTTAAGGTGAGGGTTACACTTGAGAGGAGAGGAGGTCATCACACATCATAATCTTGGTTAACGACTAAGATTCTCCATTCTTAAAGAATGGCTCTCGACCCTAGGCTAAGCTTCAATCCCAAACTGAATGTTGATCAAAACCTTGGTCCCCGACTAGGTAACCTAGGGATCAAGTAGGGGCCCTAGATAACTGCTAGGGGTGAGCATTGCTTGGTCCCAGACCAAGAATCTCTCTAGTGTAACCGACCAAGAGGCCCTAGTGATCAGCTAGGGTCTTTTTCCATGGCTCTGTACTGCTTGGTCCCTGACCAAGATCCCTAGATAACTGCTAGGGGCCCTGGATACCTGCTAGGGACTTACACTGCCTGGTTAACTAACAAGGAACCCTGTTTAACTGACGAGGGTGCCTTTATCCTAGAGAATGACTCTCGCAGTTGCATTATCTTTAATAGATGTTTCCAGCTCTTCAATATTATTTGATCCATTATTACTTTTCATAGATAATTGGGTAGTGTTTTAGGAGCGTTCATTGAAGTTTCTCTTCATTTACAATACCTTTCCTTCATCTATTTTGTAATTTAAATTCTGTGGTAATGTAGGAAATTTCGCCAATTCAAACAACATGAATATTAAACATTTATTTGGATGCATTTATTTGTGTGCCAAAGACAATTTAGTACTGCTGTCACAGGATTTTCTTCACAGATTTTGGATGGTACAGAAGTCTGAAAGTGAGTTTTGTTCGCTGTTTTAATGCTTAGTTTGCAGATCTGAATTAATTTATAAGTTGTTATGTCATTGTTAAACCATTTTTGCAGACTTTAGACTGATCTACATGCTGATATTTCCATTTAAACTCAGTTTCTTGCATTTCCAGTTTTCATGACAGTCAATGTTCATTGTTTTAACACATAGTACAGACCTCTAATGGACAGCGGGAGAAGGTTGAGGGACCCCCTTGAGGTTAGATTCAATCCAGCCCAAACGAAGAAGAGTTTATCAGAGTGACACGAGGGATAAAACTCCTATGAGTTGCACGCTTTCAAAAAAAACTCACAAGTTCATTTTGACTATTTTACAAGTGCAGATTTGCATACTAACAGGTGTACCTTATACAAAGGGGGTTAGTATTGCACCATTCAAATGAAGTAACAATGCAAAAATAACATCCCTTTAATGCACAATAACAATTGAACTTAAGATAGACACAAACTTACCTTAAGATCAATCCAACTAGATAGTAGTATCATTTCAATGACCCAAAGATCAAAAATAAAATGGACAATGCTATTGAAATTACCTCCAATTGATAAGCACAATAGCAAGAAGAATGCCACACATCAACACAAAAATACAAGTCCTTACCTCCAAAGCCAAAGATGATTTGTATTAAGAAAACTCTTCTAATGTACAAAGATAGCTCTTGTGTAGCAACAACCAACAACACAAATGAGAGAGGAGTTCTCTTTATATAGGACTAGAGACTCAGCCTCTTCTCATTAAACAATTATTTTTATGACTCAAACCTATTGCCGCCTTTCACGCACCTGGGGGGGTTAGGTTGGTGTGGCAAAAATCCTTGGGGGCATGTCTCGAGTCAAGTACTGTCACTTGATCTTGACTCCTCCGTTTAGGCAAACCCCTAATGAAGCCAAGGTGGATAGACCCTAAGAGTTACTAAGGTTGATTAAGCGCTTTACTGGTGGTTTGCAGATGAGTAAGTTGTTTAGGAGTTTTTATTAAAATTGAAAATTGGAACAAGAGATTGCAATATTGAAATCAGTACAACGACATAAGCGACATAAAAGAATTAAATAACCATTCAACACATGATAACTTTGTTGAGTTATGGGGTAACTCAGAATGTCCTCCATGTGGACTACCTAGCATGGAGGCACTTTTATCAGTATAGGCAAGTGAGTATAGTGTGAGATACACTTTGCTAGGTGGTATGGATTCAACAACAAAGACATGCAGTGAGTTAAAGTCACTTTTGCACTTGGCATGCAAAAAGTATGATTTTGGCACAAAAAGTGAAATTTGGGTTTTGTGACCTAATTTCTCGGTGACTTATAAAAAGGTAGTCAAGGTGAAAAAATCATTCATCTTTTGTGAGTATCAAGAGATCAGAGCAACTGTGAGCAATAGTTCACCAAAGGAGAGTGGACCATCTGAGGTAGTTGGGGGTGCATCCTTTAGGGCAGTGAGAACAGATCTTTAGAGACTGACGAGTTCTTTCCTCCGTACAGTGACGAAGTTAATTCACTGAGACTCTTCAGAGATTGAAGAGAGTAGCTGCAGTAGCATGAGCATCCGAGAAGGTGACGTGAGCAACTGTACGTCACATGTGTGGTTGACACAAAGCTTTTGTTGGCACATGTGGGAGCTTCAGAGGGCCCAAAGAGTTGAGGGTTCTCCATCAGTGGCTGAGGAGAGGCCATTAGGGTTCAGTCAGAGTTAGACTAAGTGTAGAACTACTGGGACGTCTTTTTGAGGAAGAGAGACGCAACTGTACTGCTTGGGGTCGTTTTTTAGAGATTGAGAACCCAGATCTTCTTTCGGAGCAAAGCAGAGAAGACCAGGAGGGCTAAGGAAGCATCCTTCTGAGGTTGCACTAAGAGTACAACATCCAAAGATTGGCAGTGGTTGAGTTGATATTTCCAGCTGTGGGTGAACTGTTGGGGGCGCATTCTCCAAGAGTAGTAGCTGCAACTGCTGTAGATCGAGGGCTTTGGCCCTTTAGGTTCATCTGTTGTTTATCTGACTCATTCTGTACTTTCCTTCTTCATTATATTTTCTTTCGGATCGAGATAGAAGAAAGCCCCTCTGTAGCTGGTTTTCCCCATTGGGGTTTCCAGGATAAATTATAAGTCATATGTGTGATTGTTGGTTGTTTATGAGTTGTATGGATGTTCTAGCACTGCTTACTCTAATTTTGATAGAAGTGTATTTCATCTAGGATTAATGAATATTGTAGCTGTGTTGAATATCTGGACTTCTCAGAGCAAGTGGAGACCTTTGAGAAAAATTTACAAACTTAAAGAAATGATTGTAAAAGTAAGGGCCAGTGCCGAAGAAATGGAGTAAAAAAACAGTGCTGCTGTGAAATGTTTTGCAATTGTCTCTTGGTCAATTTTACATTATTGATGAGATGAGTGGTTTATGAAGAAAAATAAATGACATTAACATGAAAATTTGCATTCACACATTCTGTTAAACACTTGAATATCTAGGGATTTTTATTAAAAATTTACTCATAAACTTGAAATAAAAACCACCACTTCAAGATCATCTCAAACACCGAAGTATCAATCATACACATGAGACACATATATTATTTATTAATAGACCGAGCAAAACCCCAACTCCATGGAAAACCCTAAGAAGAAGAAAATTTTATTAAGAAGAATACTCAGAATTTTTTCCATCAACACATGAATTAATTCCTTCAACCCTCACTGACAAAATTCACCCAAACTGAAACATAAACAAAATACCTCAAAACTCGTGCTAATTTACAGTATGGCCCCTGTTGCCAACTTTTTTGTACCATAGTTGGATTAGCTGAGGAGCCGCTAGTTGACAAACATGATAAATGTTTGTTTCCAGTGTATTAGATGATCTGCCTTTGTGCCTAGCCAGTTTTTGTTTTGAATAATTATGACCATGGCCCCGCAGGGTTTCTAATAAAATGTGCTAGTAGGGTGTTTTGAGTGGTTTGGTCTCCTACAACGTAGAATTTCAACTAAGGTATTCCAAGGAGGTTTTTTCCCTTGACAATTATGCTTTGCCTATAGCCGAGTATAATTGACGAGGTTTTCTATCGCTTCCTCCAAAGCTGGAATGCCCGATTTTGAATTTTGGGCCTTGGGGGGTTATTAGAGCCCAATTGAGTATGTAAAAACCTACTAGACATTATTAGAATAGACTATGGTCATGTCCTAAGTCACTAGGACCCTCAGAAAAAATTTGAAATTTTTTTACCAAACGCGTCAAATTTTTATTTTTAAATTTTTAAATTTTCCGCAAGTTTTTAATTAAATTTTTCCATAATTTAAATGGAAAAATTCAATTTGTAATAAGTCAATCATCCGGAACCCGAATTCAGTGATTGAAGGCTCCAACCTTAGGCCAAAAATCATTCTTGATCAGCCAGCCAGCCAGATCCAAGTTTCAGATCATCATTTGGCCACATAACTCATATTTTCTCAAAAAAGTCAGTTTTGGGGAAAATATTGATTAATTAATTAAAATGATTAGTTTGGAGAAAATCCAAATCTCTCCAAATTAATCCGAATTCAGCGAAATGAAATGCAGAATGACATGGCATTGGGCATTAATGATGATTGGAGTTAACAGAACTCAGCTTCAGTTAGCATTCAGTGAGCATTGAGTCCTTAGCCACTTGGCCAATTCGCCTCCTTCAGTGATGACCACGCTTGCGTGAGTTGGAGCTTGCTCATTGGCTTGGTGTTTTGATCGAGGTTGAAGTGGGACTTGCACTGATGATCTCTAGGTATTGACTCCTCCATACCTAGCCGGTGGCTCATCCAAACCTAGCAGGTGCCTCTTCCTTCAAGCTCACGCCCCTCTTCATCAAGGAGGCGTCTTCACATGTGTGGCTTCATCTGGTATTGGTTTTTAGTGCTTAGGGTTAGAGTAGGGGCGCCTTGCATAGGTGGAGGCCTCCCCTCACTCTTAACTCTTCATCTTTAGGTCTAGGCTCTCAGTTATAGGCCGAGCCAGTTAGGTCAGGGTTTTTGGTTTTAGGGTTTTGGGTCTTCTTTCATTGTATAAATAGAGGCTCCTTTAGCTCTATTTTGATGGACTTTTGGGCATAGAAACTTTGCAAAAATTGTAATCATTATTTTATTGAATAAAGCTTTTCGACTTTGGAGGTCTATGGGATTGTTCTTCATTGGTGGATGTCTATCTTATGAGGTGATTTCTTTCCTTGTTTTAAAGTTGTTACTCATATGGTGAATCAAATAACTAGCTTTAGAAGTCTATTGTTAGAACATAAGATCTTCCATTTGCAGCTGTCAATTTGGATTATTATGCAAAGTTTATCTTAACCTAGATGAGTACAAGTATTCAGTTATATGAAGTATTGATCATGGTTTAATATTCATAGCATACTAGTTGTTTTGTTTGATCTCAACGGGTTTCGAGTTTGATTGTCTTAGTAAATCTTACCGTTTGGAGAAGGGTGCGAGCTCAGTTGCATCAATCTCATCTCCATCATCATAAGAACTTTTCTAACACTATTGTCTTTCAAGATCTACAAAGTTGGGCTTTGTCCAAGAGGAAAAACATAAAGAGATCTTACTCCAAAGCTCCATCTTCAAACTTCTACCTCTACCTTTCCCCTTTTAAATTTTTGCATTTGCTCATGAAATAGATCCAAGTTTCAATACTCATTATTCAGATCTGTTTTTAGGGCTTTTGCTAGATCTAGTTTCTTTCATTAGATCTAGGGAAAATTTATGCTTTGCATGTGAATGTTTAAATTTTTTTCCAAGTATAAAAACTTTTCCAAATTTTTTATTTTTGCATTGTCTTTCCTACCATCTTTTAACAATATATGCTTGCTGATTTTTTCTTCTGTGACAAGTACAACGGAAATGCTGGCGAAATTCTAAAGAATCAAGCCCTAAAAAACCATAAATTCCCTCTTCTTCTTTCCCCCTTCTGCAGATTGCTCCAAAGGCCTTCCAGGAATAAGAAAAGAAGCAAAAAAGGCAGCAAAGGAAATCATTGTAAACAAATTAATAAAGAGCAAGTGGGATTACGACTCCCACACCCCTCTTCCTCCATTTGGGGGAAGCTTGTATCATCTCCTCATTTTCATGCTTTGTTTCATAACTTGCTAAAAGTAAAGTAGGATAGAATAAGTTTCAAATTGTTAGAGTTGTATTTTTCATTGAAGATTAGATAGTTTATTTTTGAAAGGTTCATCTTGCATAAAATAGAAAAGATTAAAAAATTTCCATATTTATTCACTTAGCTAGTTTTAGTTATGTTTATTTTTTGATATAATATTGCGAAAACCCTAAAAATTACCAAAATCTCTTGAATCTCACTTTGTGGATCAAGAGTGCTCTCTATCGGAGAGTTTGGTTTTCATTTGTTTTTGTTTACTTACCCCCATGCTTTCCCAATTCGGGCCTAAAAAACCTGAAAGAGACTCTTGGGTAGTTTAGTTCTTTATTTTTCTTTTAATTTTAATCAATGAATTAACTAAGTCTCTTGAACTTGAAATAACCCAAGTCAAGAGCACTCTCTATCGGAGAGCATAGTTAGACTTGCATTCCCTTGTATTAGGCATTTAGATTAGCTAAGTCTCTTGAACCTTTGTCATAAGACAAGGTCAAGAGCGCTCTCCATCGAAGAGTTTTAATTAATTTGTTTAATAAAATTCTCAACTCACTTTCTCATAATTAATTAACTTCGTTGATCATCCTTCACTTAGTATGCTTTGCCGACTTTCGGGTTGGGCTCGTACTTAGAACGGTGAACGGACTTGCTAAGTTTGCACAACTGAAACATAATAAAACTTAAACCCATAACCAACGCACCGGCATTGTAGAGAATTTCCTAAGTTATTCTTAGTGGAGGCGCCGGAACTCCCCGCTATCTAAGCTTCTCAGCTAGTTGGTCAATCTTCATGATACCAGCCTGGGATACTGGGCGGGCCGTCATGTTTTCAACAGGTTAAACTTGGAATATTTTCCCCGCACTTGAAAAACCTTCACTGACACCATAAGCAAGATCACTTAAAATCCTTAAAATATACCAAGAGCACTTGCACAACATTACATCCACTAGCTTTATTTCAGGACTTATATTTATTTCTTAAAGCATTGCAAAGCTCTGACTCCATAAAGGAACTGATCTTTTAATCTTTGCGTAATTGTTATATTTGGATCACCTGTCTGTGGCATCTTTAAATTCTTATCTACGAATGCATCCTTATTTCGCAAAGTCTTGAATTATTGTTTATCTCTTAATCCTTGTGATAGCAACGTGGATTGCTTTGTCTTATGTGTCGAATTCATAATAATCAAATACATTTAATTACAGTAACTCCTAAACAACACCCATCTGCATCCGTAACCAATTAAAATACTTTAACCACATTGAGCCCTAGAAAACTCTTTGTTAGGGACTGTTGCCCACCTATTTCGACTAGGTGGCAACTCCATGTATATGAAGATGTACATAGTTGTTCAAGTCATACCTTGGAAAAAATTGAGGATTTTTTTCACTTCTGCAGGGCAATTGCCCCTTTGTAAAACGAAATGTTCGCTCCCCTGCGTGAGAAAATTAATGTAATTATATGTGCTAGTGGGGTCATATGATATGGATGCCACACCATGGAACTGGTTGTTAGGGAAGTCCCCTCATCGAGTGTTTTTTTCCCTTTCCAATTAATCTGGTTGAGTAAATGATTTTAATTGGTTTGGTTTTTCACTCAAAATCCTCCAAAGTGGTGACGGGCGTTCTACTAGTCAAGTCCATGAGGTGGCTAAGGCTTCAAAAATGATTCATGACCATGCTAGACATTTGTATAGAGTCTTGCGGAAT
>LPNX010415618.1:34786-101681 GCA_001517045.1 Pseudotsuga menziesii | reverse complement strand
TTTGTTGCATGTTGTATGCAGTTTGAATCCACTGCTTTCCATAAATGAGTGTAATTTAGTTTTTTTTTGTGCTATTTCGTAACATATCTATGTTGAAATCTCCAACAAGTAAAATCTTTTTGTTTCGTATTGTATGGCAAAAGGTCGAGGTTAAGAAGGAAAAAAGGTTTTCAAGTGGAGTTGTTTGTCTATTATAAAGATTTACTAGGGAGAAGCAATGATTGTTAACTTGAAATTTAGTTACAATTGTGTCAAATATTTTTGTTACATAGTTTTCTGACTTGCTATACATTATCGGCTTTTTAAAACAAGTAGCAATTCCATGCACAACAAATGTCGAGATACAATTATATTCTTATGTACGTAAAGTATCCTTGCGAATGCTAGGAATGTAGGTCTCTTGAAAACACAATATATCTCCTTGCATAAGCTTGTTGTCATTTATAACATCTTCCATATGCAATGTCAAGCTTAGTCTGTTCAAAGCGCTTATTAGCAAACAACTTTGTTCTTTTTCTTCAATGGATTCCATATTGAAATTGCCATTGTGAATATGTTTTAAGTCTTTTGATTTCATTAGCAACTTTATAGCAAAGTACAAAATTTTTGTCTTCTAAATTGTTTATAAGATACAACGAGTTAATGTTTCTTACATGCAAAAGAGCAGTATATACAAGGCCATCTTACTTTATTCTTGTAGGATCAAATGCCAACTTATCCATTGTTAGACATTGTGCTCTATGAATTATCTGTGTACATGCTAGTTGAATAGGGAACTGTTCCTGAATTATTGTTTACTTGTTTTCAAGTGGTTTTTATACATAGATTCTTTTAATAGGTGTTTAGTTATACATGATATCAGACACATAGCTGTTGCACTTTAGCTCACTAGGCATTTCCAATTGCCAGATCTTGAAAGTCAATCCATAAAATATCCAAAGATTGTTCTGTATAGCATTTGAAAATTCCTTCTGCACCATTAACCAAGCCATAATCAATCACATAGCTGCCTCCAATCAATCAATTCAATGACCATATTCTTTTTCAAGTCAATTGTAGAAGGAAGATACATTTATTTACTTCAAATGTTGGTTCTTCAATCAAATAAACTATTATGTAATTAGCTACTAGTGTATACGCAGGTGTTTGAATAACAAACAACCTCTTTTTATTATGTTCTTTGACACATTTGTTTTTGTAAAAGAGATAAGGAAATGTAGGATATTGTGGTGCTGGCCTATGGAAAGTTTGGTTAAAAAAGGAAATATAATCTTTTGTTTGAGTACAAATTGTTATTCTATTTAAAATAGATACAAATTTGTTGTTAGTTTGTCGCATTACTTTCTCTAATTCAAAGAATTTGACATTTTCTACCCAAAAACGATAAGGTATTTTTTCTTTGTGAAACTTGGATGTTCAAAAATCCAAGAGTCATGTATGGGTTGTGCTTAGTACAAGTCACCACAAAAAAAGTCATATAGATTTCCAAATGGAAATTTGGTGTGTGCATAATTTCCTTGGTCCTTTTGTCTATGTTGTATAGCACGCGTGCACCGATTATCAATGCTTCGTCTATTTGCAATATGCATAGTTGTTGATATTATTTGGACAATGAATCTAACATATCATAACTTAGTGACATCAATTTTGTAGAGTTCAATGAAAGACACAAAGCATAGTGGATTGTTATGCCATGCACATTGTAATCAATTTTTCCTATAAATGCAAGTATCAAGCCCTTTTTCTTTAGTGGGTCATGATCAATATCTTTATTATAAGAATATAACAAGCCATTGCAAATTGCAAGCACAATTTGAGTTTTCCCTCTACCTTCCTTTACATATAAAAAAAGATGTATATGTGTCGATGGATCAATTATTTTCCGTAGTAAAATTTCTTTTGTTATTAATTGTTGTTCTAGATTAAGGATTCTTATAATCGAATAGTATTCTTTAATGCTCATAACATATGGTTTTTTGATATATTCACCTATAGCATGTTTTGTTATTGGTTGACAACGACGCATATGCAAAAGGTCTTGTTGGATGTCATATTTTTCAAGTTTCACATTATTGCATTGATCGCCTAAAGCATTAAATATGACAAAAAATTGTTCAGACTTATTGTTAATTATTTCAAGAGCCTTGTCAACACTTCCCCATTTGTCTGATATCTTTGTGACAATTTTGTTAAATGTACATGATCATGAGTCATTCTCCAATCCAATCTTGTGCAACCAGGATTAGGCCTCATGTGTTGAGGTAGGGAAGCTTGAGTTAGACTTAGGTACTTGGAGTAGATTCTTAGGGTTGGACCCAAAGGATGACTAAGCCTTTTAGTCATAAAAGGTTATTCCTCATGTGTTGAGGTGAATGCTTTGATTTATCAAAGTGATGATGTTGTAAAGTCTTGTAGTACAAGGCTCCAGACTTGTGTGTATATCAAGTCATGATTCTCATAAGGTACCTATGAGGTGGACCTCTAGTTATAGAGGTGATTGATTCTCATGTGAACCTCTAGTTATAGTAGGTATCCATGGTGTGGACCTCTAGTTATAGAGGTGGAATTGTGAGTATATCAAGTCATGATTCTCATGTGGACCCCCAGTTATAGTGGGTGCCCATGGGGTAGGCCTCCAATTATAGAGGTGAAATGCTTTGCATGTCGAAGCATTAATGTAATGTGATATATTACTAACCATGATAATTTGAGATGGATAAATCTATTAAGTCTCCTCTAGAGACTGGACACCTCTAGAGTGAATTACTTTAGCATATGATCATTTGGCCTGAGAGTAATATAATGTGCTCACAACATCAGGAAAATATTTCTAGTATAATTTTGATAGATAATTAAAGTTAACACATATATACCATGCAATAAAGATAAAAGATAGAGAGATAAGCATAGAGAACAAGATAATTTGAATTGGACATGATATAACTTCAGTTGACTAAGATGAACTCAAATTACTAATATTTAGTTATAAAGATTCAGTTATAATAACAATGCATGCCTCAATGAATGCTTCAATTAAAGCATAAGTTAAATGTATGCAATTAGAAGAACTCAATGTGATCACTCCAATGTAAATCAATCGGCATGATTTAGTTAATAATAGTTAACTAAGTATAGTTAATAATAGTTAACTAAGTGTCAATAAAGATGGACTAGTTAACTAAACGTTTTACACTTTAATTAAACTAAAAGATGACACTTTAGTTAACTAAGTGTTTGCATGATGACACTTCAGTTATTGCACGATGACACTTAAGTTAGCATGTTAACTAAGTGATCGTACATTCAGTTAGATAACGATTTCACTTTGGATTCAGTTAAGCCTTAGTTAATGTCAAAGATGAAAGACAAGGCACATAAGTTATGCATGGTGAAGAATCCAATGCATTGGCTTAATTATTCATTGAAGACAATTCACAATTTTGATGCACTGGAAGCATCTTATGATGCAAGCATTCACTATTGTTTGCATGGTACTATTTCGGGCTTGCTTTTAATGTGTCGAGAAGATGGCAAGTTCATATAGTTTATCTCTATTCTCTGTTGCTCAGTATTCTCTCTTGATCTAGCACCTGGGGTGTCGAAAGCAATATGCTCTATTGTGTACATTCTCTGCAATCTATCTTAAGTATACTTTGAAGATTTGCTATAGTTTTTCATCATCATTGTTTTGAGGGTTTTCCCTAGGGTACATCTTGTGTTGTGGATGAATGATTTGTGTGATTGAATGTTCTATTGATTCCAATGTTCAATAATTCTACAATTAAAGTTTTAAAGTTTAAAGATCTACATATTTACTCAAAAATCAACAAAATTTTGATTCCACAAACTCTATTCTATGCATGTAAGCCATGTAGGCTTGAAGCCATGTTTCATGTTTTACTTATAAAGACATTTCAATTTCTCTATGTGGTATATATAGCATGGTTTTATGGATGGGCATTTTCTTGGTTTTGTAATTCTATTGCTACATAAGTAGTAGGCAACATATTCTAAGCACAAATGCTCAAGTTCAATTGGTGGACATTTGTATTTCTCTATGTTTTTTTTAGCACATATGTGCACTTTTCTTTTGATGTTGTGTAAATGAAGAATGTTTTCCTCGACGTAGAATGCAAAGGAAGTGAAAGAATAATGTGAATTGCTTGTCTTGTAGACAATTTTTTTTGCATATTTAACAAAGCATTGCGAAGTCTGCAAATCGTTTTTATTCTTCCAACGTTTTCAACAAGGAATTGTCTTTAATTTTTTTAAATGCAAAAGCTTTGGCACATTCTTTGCGAATGCATTTATCCATACATCTATTGGATGTATTTTTAACAAAAGAATAGGGCGTTTAAGGCAGGAGCGTATTAATAATATGTATTATTCTCTATCGATGTTTAGTTCAGTCAAGAAATTTTCAAAGGACATGTAATTTGGAAAGTTTTTTTGTTCCAAAAACGTGAAAAGGTTTTTTTCCTTTTGTAGTGTACTATTTGTTGCCTTTTTTAATGGATGCAAAATGAGCGTTTTGTGTAATGAAGGAAAAGGAAAATTGAATTTAAAGTTAGATACATTTTTTTTTGTATGTTTTTGTGTGACGATGAGTTTACTCTTTTTTAAGATTTCCATCAAGTAATGACGAGTCAGTAGATATATATATATCAAGAAATGCAATAATCTCATCATCATAGCTTTTACCCTATACCGATGCATTTTTTATCCAAATCAGTCCATGCTCATGCTCATTGCCTCTATGTTGGAATTCTATTGTAAAGAAACAGTCATTGACTTCACCAAATAAGTCATTATTCTTTAAAATCAAATATTTGAAATCATTAATTCTATGCTTATAATAATGAGTACACATTACTGGGTATTTCCTAATTAGGGAATCAATGTTTTGTTTTGAAATATTTTCAATGTGCCTTGGTGGTTGTTGGTTTTCAACTTGTTGCAATGCATTGCACAATGGAGTCCAAAGGTGTTATGCACTTGTCAAGGTTATAAAAAATGTTGGTGGGTCAATTTGTCGTATCATTGCAAAAACATCTTTTCTCATGTTTTCAAAATAATTAGGCGATGTTTGTATTGCTTTCAAAGAGCGAAATGCAATGAGTGATTTAAGTATTTCTTTAATATTTTTTTTCTTCTTGACATCTTTTGCCAATAATTTCTTCCCTTTTAATTCTCCTTTGCGAACCGATATCTAAGCAGTACTTGAAACCTAATAAGAACTCACATTGTTTTAAAGAAAATATTTGTAGTGTGTGATTCAAAGTCAATAGACACATGTGTAAGTTCCCGACACGATTTTTGTTGATATGAAAATCTACTTAATATGTCTTCGGACTTATTAGAATCATAAAACAATGTAGGGAAATTTAGTTCTTCAAAGAACTTGTATTGGAAAACGTCAAGTGGTCTAAATGCTTCTGAAGGTGCGATATGCAAAATTTTGTTATCCAAATCATCTCTTACATGTGTCTGTCCATATCGATGTATCACTGTTTCTTTATCTTTCTGAATGTTTTCATCCATTTCTATTGTTGAAGTGTTTGTGCATTCTTCTTCAATCTCTTTCTTAAATATCTCTTCCTAATAAGCATTAATGACTATGCCTTCATTTTGATAAAGCATAGTCTTGCACAACTCATTCAAGGCAAGCATTACATTCTTTGGCCGAACGTTTCCAGATACATATGCATTTATGTATTCAAGTTTGTGTTTCAATAACACTGCAATTGTCATTGAGTCATTCAAAACCCGAGGTAATGCATTTTCAATTTTATCCAAATATTCATCAATGTTAATTATTGTTTCAGCCCATCTAAGTTGTGTTCTTTTGTACCTAAGTTTTCTTATCTGTGAAAAATACACTCTTGGTGATACTAACCATTCCTCTAATCGGGTCAAAGTCTCAACATAAGATATTTTAGCATTATGACGAATGTGCAAAGGAGATGCATATTTAGGCAATTGTCCATTGCACTCTGATCGATTTCAAGATGGTCAGACTTGGTCACCAGGTTGAATGATTTTTTCCCAACAATATATATTACAATCGCCAGGCACCAATAAAATTTGACTTTTGATAATATGAATATATTTTTGAAATTGAACATTTTCACATATTGAACACGAATATGTTGGTGTTGTCATTGATGTCAAACAAACAAGATGGATGTTGTGTCAAGCAAGAAGCATGAAGACTTGAAGCTAGTTTGAATAGATATATAAAAGTGTATGCAAGTCTTATCAGTGCGCAAGATCCATTAGGTAATGACTCTCTCTATATGTAAAGCAAGTTTGAAGAAGAATATAGAGAATGCATGTGCAAGTTTTGGAAGTGCGTAAATCGCACCAAGACATGGAACCCATATGCACAAATACCACCAAGTCATGAGACTTAAGTGCACAAAACCCCATGAGACTAAAATATCAAAAGATGTATGTTGACAAATAATAGAATGAGGTGGTTAGCTTAACCAACAAGTAAGGAAGAAGGGAGATCACCGGTTCAAAGAAACCCAAATTTATGGACATATCTCTTGAGCAAAGATAGTATAAATAAGCAAGATATTGAAATGTTGAAGGAAGCTTAAAAATGAAGAAGATATGATATTTTGATTTAACAAGCTTCAAATTTTGGGGTATCAATGGCTCGTTGATCAAAAGAATTATATTCAACAATAGAGTCGAATGCACAATAGCAATGAAGAAGAGTAGTAGGCGATGCACAAATTAGAGGGGTACCTAGTACTGGGATGTGCAAAGGAGATATACAATAAAGGTAGTTTAAGCTAAAATCACAGATCATAGTGTTGGTTGTGGAGCTTGATCTTCTTGATTCAAAGATGTTATTGTTCAAATGTGTTTGTACCACAGTTTTACTATACACTCGTCCCAGCAGGGGGGTGTGGGGGCAACGCCCTCGAAAGAATTTTTTGGGATGTTTGTTGGGAAAACATTTACGTGTTGATGGTATTGGGTGACTCATGGTATTTTCCCATGGTAATTCCCCTATAAAAGGAAAGCATTGTAATACGGTTGTGTATTGTATTGTATTGTAGAATTATAAAACAATCTATGTGATTGTTTGAGAGAGACTATGTGAGAGTGAAGAGGAAGTGCAATGGGTGTGTTGTAGGTTGTATCCCTTCATTTTTCTAGACGGTATAATAATAAAAGGACTGGAAATTTCTGTGTGGATGTAGCCCATATTGGGTGAACCACGTTATATCTGTGTCTCTCTTGCAATGTGTTTTATATGTTTTAATATTTGCATCGTGTTTATTGTTATTGCTATGTGATCCTGTTTTTCTAACACACAGATTGTTGATAGTGCACTTTGCAAAAGACTCAGATCGCAGAAAAATACACAGATATTAGAAGATGCATATCGCAGATCACAAATCACAAAACTTACTGTTTTGTTATATATTATCTCTATTTCAGGATGGCAAGAAGGGGAAAGGACAAGAAGTAGAAGCTTTATTCCACTTGGTGCTGGATAATGTAGAACATGGAGTTGGAGCTTCCTTTTAGTTGGTACTGAAGAACAAAGAAAGGAGATTGTGGTCTCCACTCAAATTGGTTCTTGATCACAACAAGTTAGAGCTTATGTAAAAGGATTGATGTTCTCTCAGGTTGATGCCTGAAGTCAACAAGTTGGTGCTTGTGCAAAGAATTGAAGTCCTTAGAAGTTGGTTCTTGTAATCAGCAAGTTGGTACTTGTATGTGGGATGTCTGAGTGATTTGTTTCTCACATTTGGAGATTGGTGTCTCCTATATATGTAATCAATATATATATATATATATAAAGTTACTTTACATATTCTTTGTGTAATTGTGTCCTTTACTGTATTGACACAATTTTTTTTGAAGTATAATTTGTTAAGTGAATGATTGTTTAATCTGCGCTTTATACCGATTCACCCCTCCTCTCTATATAGATAAGAATTCCAACAATTGGTATCAAGGCATGTGTCTTTAGTAACAAATTGACAACTGGAAGATAGATATTCGTGTATATATGGATAGACAAGAAGTAATTTCTACCAACATATCACCAATATTTGATGGGTCGAATTATACTTTATGGAAAATAAGGTGGAGGTGTATCTGCAATCTCTTGGAGTCGATGTTTGGAAGTCTGTGGAAAATGGTTATAATGGTCCCAAAACTGCACCGATTGATGCAGCCGACGGAAGGCTATATGGATGTAATGTAAGGGCTAGGAATGCATTACTATGTGGATTAGTAGATTCTGAGTTTACCAAGGTCATGTAATGTACATAAACAAAAGATGTACGGGATAAACTCAAAAACATCTATGAAGGAGATGAAAAATTCAAGAAGGAAAAGTTGTAGGCTTAACCAGGACAGTTCAAAACCATGAATATGAGAGAAGATGAAAACATTGCATCATATCTTATTTAAGTCAATGAAATCATTTATGCCATCAAAGGCCTTGGAGTGCAAATTGTTGAATAAGTAGTAGTCCAAAAAGTGTTGAGAAATCTGCCATCGAGATTTGACTCCGGAGTTTTAGTCCTAGAAGACATAACTGATTTAGACAAGTTGACAAAGGATGAATTACATGGGATCCTTACACCATATTAAATGAGGACTAAAAAGGAGAATCCATATAGGAAAGGAGAGTCCTTCAAAGCCACCAAGAAGACAAAATGCAGTGAGCAAGAGCATAACAAAAATTCATCTGATGGATAAGACGAAGAGGAAGAAAACTATGTGAGGAAATTAAAAAAGGGTTTGATGAAAATACAAAAGCAAGTTACCCTTCAAATGTTTGTGGTAGAGTAGGTCATTTCACCTCAAAATGTCCTTACAAATAAAATATAGACAATTATAGTGAAGAAGAATTTGATGGCAAAGAACAAAGGAAGGCATACCAACAATACAAGAATGAAATGAGGAAGAATCTTTTTAAACAGATAAAGAGCATGTAATCTGAGGAATACAGCAACTCATAAGCAGAAGATGATGATGCTGATAGTCCAAGAGAAGTACTTTTAATGTCAATTATAGAAGATGAAGATCCAGAAGAAGAAGGCAATCACTGTTCTTTTATTAAGGAAGAATCATTAGATGAAGAGACACATGAAAGTAAACCAAAAAGATAAGTAAGTACTTTTACAATGGGACTTATATCTCACCTTCAAAATCTGATGCATAAATTGGATTAGGTAGTCAACTTAATAAGAATAATAGTGAAGAAGAAACCTCCAAGTCTGAAGATGAGGAATTTACAGAATTTGAGTGGGAAGGTGAACTAGTTAGTGCTTTGGAAGAACTGAAGAAGTCGAAAAAGAAGAAAAAACCCTTAAAGGAACAACTATTAAAGATTGAAGAACAAGTCAAGGAGGAAAAGGCCTCTCAAGAAGCATTGGAAAAATATATGAGTAAAAGGGAAAAATATATTGAAAGACAATTAGCTTGCACACTAAATGAAGTTAAAAGGATCAAAGAAAAGAATAATGTGCTGGAAGCATCACTAGAAGAAACAAAAAGGAAAAATAAGATTCTAACAAATCATCTTATGCAAAAGGAAACATATATCTCTCACTTGAAAGTGAACTAGATGAAGGAAGAAGAGGAAATCGGTTGTGGAGTAATAAAATACATTTCAAAGATGAAATTCCAAAATGCAGAAATCCAAAAGGTGACAAGGTCTGTTTTGATGTAGAAATTGAAACAAAACTCAAGAATAACACGTTGATCTTGGATAAATATTGAGTAGCCAGAGGTCATTGTAAGACAAGACTAGGCTCATCTATGATTAGACAGTTTAAAAGGTATGAGACAACAAAAACACTTTAGGTACAAATGAGATGAGGATTGAGAAGAAAGTCCAATCCAGGTATGATAGTTCTCTCAATGATTACAAATTTCCTTGTTACACTATTAAAAGAAAGTTCAATACAATCAAATGCTTACGGTGCAATTACAATGGACATATTGGAAAATACTATCATACCATGAGATGCTATGCTTGTGATGGTTTTGGGCATAAGGCTGAATATTTCCTAAGAACAGTGAAACATCCAGAAAGAACTGTCTTATACAACGTTAATAGTAAAACATGGATAAAAAGGAAAACAATATTGCTCGTTATCAAATAGGGCATGCACACATTAAAAAATGGACAAGGAAAGTTCCTTAGACATATCTGGATGGAGTAAATATTCAAAGTGATTATGATCATCAAAGTCTTGAATAAGATCATTGAATTCAATATGCCATCTATTAGGAATTCAAGGAAAGTATCGATAGACATTTCAACCATAATATATTTAAAAAATTGTCGCACAAAGAATACACTCATTTAAGGATGTGACAACTAAAGGAAGAAGAACACATACTCAAAAGAGCCATAATCTGCTATATCAGTATCAATCGACAAACAATCATTTATTCAAAAGTTAAAACAACTTTGGATTGTATAATTCCATCATTGGTCACATACAAAATACACATTATTTGATCATATACAACAGTTTGCATAAGCAAAATTTCTATTATGAAAGGAGCTGCCATTACAAGAAGAAAAAAGTTACATTTTTTTACTGAATCTTTGTCACAAAAGTTAGAAGTCGGATAATACAAAAACAGATCTCCGAAGCTCAAAATATACAGGAAGACAATTGTGCAAATTGGTAGTGTGAGGAACAATTCAATATCAGGAGAAGATTGCATATCAGAAGTAGTAAAACTGGGCATTATTTAAAGATGTTGTAATATATTGTGCTCCTTTTGCTTCTCATATTGACCCATCCGACTTATCAGAATCCCAATATCATTAGCATGCCTTTGATTCACTTGCAATTGGGCATACCATTGTTATATATCATCTTCCTCAGCCCGAGAAGTCAAATTCTTAAATTCTCCCTTGAAGTCTACAAATTCTTGTTGTTGAGACTTAATTACTTTAGACAGTCTAGAAATGGATGCATTGACTTGTTGAAGAGAGGCTTCCATTGCGACAAAAGTATGAAAAACAAAGAGTGAAAATAGGAAAGCTTAATGGCTTAGTGTCGACATAAGGTGATAAGTAACCCATAAATATATTTGAAAGTTTGTTTCCTGCACTAAGTGAGGGGACGTAAACGTTATTTGCATGTATGGATGAATTGATGAAAAATTCATGTCATTTAAATTAAGAATATTGTGTTTGAAGAACAATCTTGCTATAGCACACAAGTACATGGGCCATGAATGATATATCAAACCACATGAAAGATCATCACACTGAGTATGTCAAATCAATGTTGTACACTAATGTTGAATCAATTTATTACAAAGTTAAATGACAGATGGAGATATGTGTGATCGTTGGAGAATTTAATGACACACATCAAGGAATATTTTCTTTTGAAATATATGACAAGATGCATGAAGTCACATTAATGAATATGTAGTCAGAAAGTGACGTAGATTTGTTGTGAAAAAACATCTATGACATGGGAAAAAATTTGACGCAGTATAAGCGATAGGAAGATGAATTGAGCAACATGAAGTAAGTGGGTGTCTAATACTAAGAAGGAACATCCCTTTGCCCTTGATGTCCAAGGGAAATAAATAAGGTGAAAGAAAGCTTTGTGCAAAAGAGCACAACAAAGGACCAAATGACATAAATAAGGGGGAGCAAGTTGTGCGCAAAAGAGGAAGAGATCACATTCAGGGGGAGCTTATTGTTATTGGTTTTGACATCAATGCCAAAGGGGGATATTGTTGAACTTTGGTGTTATCATTGATGTCAAACAAACAAGATGGATGTTGATGTCGAACAAGAAGTATGTTGATTTCAAGCAATAAGCATGAATACTTGAAGCCAGTTGAAGAAATATATAAAAGTGTATGCAAGTATTATAAGTGTGCAAGATCAATTAGATAATGGCTATCTTTATACATAAATATAATTTGAATAAGTATATAGAGAATAAGTTTGCAAGTTTTGAAATTGTGCAAATCCCACCTAGACATGGAACCCATATGCGTAAATACCACCAAGTTATGAGACTCAAGTGCACAAAACCCCATGAGATTGAATTATCAACAGATGTACACTGATAAAATATAGAATGAGGTATTTAGCTTGACTAAGAAGTAAGGAATAAGGGGTGTCACCGATTCAAAGAAACCCAAATTTGTGGAAACATATCTTGAGTAAAAATGGTATAAATAAGCAAGAGATGGAAATGTTGAAATAAGCTTGAAAATGAAGAAGATATGATATTTTGATTTAGCAAGCTTCGAATTTTTGGGTATCAATGGCTTGTTGATCAAAAGAAGTATATTCAGCAAGAGAGAGAAATGCACAATAGCAATGAAGAAGAGTAGAAAAAAATACACAAATTAGAGGGGTACCTAGCACTAAGAAGTGCAAAGGAGATTTATAGTAAAGAAAGTTTAAGCTGAAGTCACAGATCATAGATTGTTGATAGTGCAGTTTGTAGAAGATGCAGATCATAGATCAAATAAGATGCATATCGTAAATATAAAAAGTTGATGTAGTTCTGTTATAACTTATCTCTATTTTAGGGTAACGAGAAGGGGCAAGGACATGAAGTTGAAGTTTCCTTCTACTTGGTGCTGGAGAATGTAGAACTGGGAATTGGAGCTTCCTTTTTGTTGGTGTTGAATAATAAAGAAAGGAGATTGCAGTATCACAATAAGTTAGAACTTGCACAAAAGGATTGATGTTCTCTCAGGTCAGTGCTTGAAGTCAGGAATTTGGTGCTTGCACAGAGAATTGAAGGCCTTACAGGTTGGTGCNCTTAACATATTCTTTGTGAAATTGTGTCTAATGTTTTGATAGAATTTTTTTTTTGAAGTATAGTTTGTTAAATGAAAAAAATGTTTAATCTACTCTTTATACTGATTCACCCCCCCTTCAGTATAAATAATAAATCCAACAGGTGTGTCTTCAATTTCTTACAAGTAACTATCTATTGATTTAACTCCTTTATTATATATAAGTTGTTGTTGTCATATAACAATCCCTTGTTTTCGTATTTCTATCTTTAATCAATGTAGCCTATGTATTTTCTTTGCTAAATACTTTGTTAAGTATCTCACAGGTTTTTCTCTAATGGATTGATAAATTTCAGGCAATTCTATGTTTCCACCATTTAAGTTGGTGAATTTTTATGAACTTACAATTGCAAGGACATACTAGAAGAAATATCACAATTTCCACATTGCAAAAATGGTTGGAAATGCAAATGCATTGGCCCTAAAATATCACACATCAAATACAAATCCCAGGAAGAGCGATGTGTTGAATAAAAGCATTCCAAAATTTTATACGTGTCAGTGTTACAAAAAAATATGTTAATACCTAATAATTCACACAACATTGAATTTAAAAGTGTTAGGATTATTAATTAATCCTCCCTTAACCACCATAGTCTATTTGTCTTTTCCTAACTTATGAGGTCATTTCCACTTCACTAGTGCATGGGGGACTCACTTGGGGGACACCTACCACTAAATGTGCATGTCTGCATGAGTTTAGGATCTCTAAGGACCAACCCTTATAATTTAGGAACCCACTTTGAGTTCCACTAGCAATCTCCAGCAGTTGACCCTGGTCAGTGTTCAGTTATGCTCTGATTCCCATCAATTAGTTCACTCTCACTCATCCTAGCACCAGTTTGCATGATTTAAGGGAAGTAGGGTGCAGTTTCTCACCTAACTACATCATTTAAATGGTTTTGAACTGATTCAATGATCCAGAGTTGCATTAGTGAGCTCTAGTGGTGATTTTCCCACACCGATTTAGCTCTAAATTCAGTGTAGGTTGGTATATTCGAATCCTACCTCAGGCATTTAAATTATCCTATTTGTAATACCATTGTATTACATATTATTCACTAATTAATGGATGTAATGATATTATTCCATTTTTGTCTCCATGTGTGTGCAATTTTTCCATGAGTAATTAATCAGTCTCTACTAAATTCTTATCTCTCTTCTGGAACCTTCTTTTCTCATTGAATTCATGCAGTCGTGAAGATCCCATGCTTTATTAAATTTAACACAAAGTAAATTCCCTCTATATTTCCTTGTTGATAAAGCTTGATCAATTTATGATATATCCCTTCCAATTAGAGACAAGTGTCTTTTTCCTAATTGTTGCTTGAGTAAGATATTTGTTACGACAATTGATTACATAAATGTCTCTTGCAATGAAGCAATTGTAAAATGTTTGTGCCATAACTGTTCACAATGTCTGTACATTAAAGAATGGCACTAACTTACAAATAAATTCAAAAAGTGAACACCAGTTATTGAACTAGCAATGTAAAGACGTTGTTGCAAAACTGCTTATTCAATAGATGGCAATCGTATTCCACTTTTAAGGCATTTCCAATTGCAGAAGCTATTTGGAATTTGCAATGGGACATTTCTTACATAGTTTATGTCCATGTATTGAATCAATGGTACAAGATGTCCAAATGATGGTGTTGCATCATGGAATAGAAGACTATAGCATTTTCCTGTATTTGTAGTAGTAAATGAGAGATACTTTGTTTTTAATCAATAACCAAACATAGACTGATACATTATTCCATTTAGAAAACCATTTGATGTAGAAAATGTTGCCCCTCAGCCTTTGTTCATTATGTTCACTTAGCTGTGATGCAGATATGGACATTTGATTAAGATATGTATGCAAATTTGTTACACGATACAAGTCAGAAAGGAAGGAAATCAATAGCCAAATCTGTCCGCATTGATTGCAAAGCTACACTGTAGAGAAAAGAAGAAATGCTTAATAACCCCTTGTCTTATTTCTAATGATGTATAGCAGAAATGTAACAACAACAAAACAATAAGGACATCAAACAAACAAACAAACAAACAAACAAACAATCAATCAATCGCTTGGTTCATAATGAAAGTATTTCAAATGAAGCAATTGCTAGCGAACTTGCTAATGTGCGATCAATTACTAAATAAGCGAAAGAAACTTGCTTTTATGTAGACAAGAGTTGGCATGAATTCCATATTTTTCCATTATAGAAACCATCATAGAACATTCAAAAGAATGAAAAAACAAATTTCAAAAGAAATCCAAGTATTTGCACATGTCGCAACAATTTCAATAATGTTTTAGGCATTGCAATGTTCTAGATGACCAAATACATGTACATCCAAGCGTAGAAAGATAAAGAAAGTAAATTAATTGCATGGAAAAAAAACAGAACAAATCCTTGCGCATTTTCACAACAATATTTTACTTGCAATAATGAAAGGCTATATGTACAGAATTGTTATTGCTTTAAAATTGCATGAAGAAGCTAAGTTTTTAAATAGATAATAAGAGAAAGGAAAAAAATAATTTCTACTAAAATAATGTCCCAGCAATAGCAATAGCAATAACCTTGCATTACAACTTTGATAATAGAGTAGGAATAATCATCCAAGGGAGTAGCTAGTCTAGGAAAATATTGATTCAAATTGAAAATAATACTGAAACAACAACGACTCCTTGCAGTGGACAAGGTAGGAGCGATGTTAGAAAATGAGAGTAGTTTCCAAGGTTTTATCATAATCATGGGTACTAATTACTTCAACCATAATCCCTGATATTTCAAGAGAATAGAGGGAAGCACAAATAATTTTAATTCAGTATCAACAAACAACCATTTAAGAAGTAAAATGATCAAAGTATTGTATTGGAAATACAAACATGTATTTTGACCAAAAACAAAATTGTAAGCAAAGACAAAAAATATTCAATTGCAGAGGTGAGAATTGCAAATAAATTTGCAAAGACTTAAACTTCAAGATTCTTAAAAAACCCGATTTTTATTACTCATGCTAATTAATCTCAAGGTGAAATAATAAAACACAAAAAAAAAACTAATTTTTTAAAGAAAAGGCATAAAAATAGTGAATAAATATAAACAACAAGCTAGTATGGTTTTGAAAAGGAGCAATAAATTGTGTAAAGGAAGCTAGACAAAGCTCATCTCAACTTGCAAGCAACATTCTCTTTAATGGCTTTTTCACAAAAACAAGCAATACTCAAGCGTAAAAAAATAGTGCAAAATTGCATCATAAGAGAGACAAGCCGCCTATATTCTATGCATTTCAAGATAAGAGGGAATTCCATTGGCATAAAATCTCCCATTATCAATGTGAAATGCATAAAAAGAATCAATAAACAATTCTCCAACCAAGTTTTTTAGAAAAAATAGATAAACCAATCTATTGTAGGGAAACTTTAAGAAGGCCTCTTACAAACAATTTCTCTAAAAGCGAATTAGACATAAGTATCAATGAAACTGTCTATTTTGAAAGCACCAAAGACAATTGCAAAGCAAATCTAGCAAATTTATATCACCAATAAACAGGAAAACCATATTAATATTGCATCATGCTTTGATGAAAATTTCTGATACCATAACTAGAGTGTAACTGTTGCAGCCATCATTTTGCACAAATTGGTGAAAAGTGAACGTATACATCATATCTTTAATCTTTCCATTACAATTGTAACAACCATAGCCTCCAAAACCACTAATATTAAAGGAATATAAACTCTTGAAAACCACAAAGAACC
This sequence comes from Pseudotsuga menziesii, assembly GCA_001517045.1. Taxonomy (NCBI): domain Eukaryota; kingdom Viridiplantae; phylum Streptophyta; class Pinopsida; order Pinales; family Pinaceae; genus Pseudotsuga; species Pseudotsuga menziesii. The sequence continues at coordinate 85,084 of LPNX010415618.1, read as the reverse complement.
AACTAGCATGATAAACAAAAGAAAAAGAAAAAGAAAAGGGAAAACCATATCCACATATTGATAGTTTTTCTTTGTCATAAGCATAAACAACTGCCGCTGCTGAATAAGTGTTTTTCTTCAAGGTGGATTTAGGTACTAGGCTTGAAACTGTTCAAATACAATTCAAGGAAATTTAACTGGAAACCCAACCTTTGAATTATTACGTTGATAACTCTCTAAGAAACATTTAAGAATAATGTTTCACATATTCAAACTATGAACTCAAATGACATCTCAAAAGAAACTCATTCCAATGTTTAAAAGGAAAAGCAAAAAAATTCCCGTCCCATCTAGCATTTTGGAGACCATGAGTTTTCCTTACAAAAGAATGGAAATTAAATAGACCATTGGACATCTAGATAGCTTTATTTGAACCATGAAATCCAATCCTACTCATAGAATAAGTCAAACCAATCCTTTTAATAAGTCATTACAATGAGCAAAAATCCATTTCTATCTTCCTAAGCATATACTAGTTTTTATATTTAAGACAATTGCCTACACACAAACATTATAAAAACTCAACAGATGTCATGCCAATTTCTTATCGCTCTATACAATTGTTTATATAAGATAAACACTTTATCAATTGGGTACATGCAAGGGAAGGAAAAAATGCACACAAATTAATCAATGCAACAATGCATTTTGGAAAACAACAAAAGAAAAGGAAACTATGAAGCAAAGCCGATAAAGGGTACATTGCAAAGGAAATCAAATCAAAATCCAAATCTTATTAGCGCCAATGCTATCTTCCATGATCTACTTATTATGAGTGGACTAGCACAAATCCTACACTCTTCCTACATGATGTGATAATGCCCCTATTCAAGTTTAAATGTGTGCAACAAGTAGCAACTAGGTTAACCTATTTATACAAGGTGTTTACCATACTTTAAGGTTTGATAATTAATATCATTAATTTACCATACTTCAAGATATGTCATTGAATATGAAATGTTTATTGCCACTGATCATAGATTGGGTTATCCTTTTCATTATCATATGCCTTTTCAAGGTAGGGAAACCAACACAGGGAATAATGCATGTATGTGATCTTAGTGTTGTAAGAACTTATCGACCTTGTCAGAATTAGAAATTTTGAAAAATATCATAAAAACTACTCTTCAAACATCTTATTACACTTGCTAGTTGACGTTATGGTAGGCCATAATTATTATGTGTAGAAATAATATGGTCATCTTAGTACATGGCCAATTCTCCATTACAATAACAAGTTATCCTACTATATATAGTTGTAAGGATCACAATGCAATGCAAATTTCAAAATAGAAAAGGTAGAAGAATAACTAGGGGGAATGTGACTGGACTGTAGAAGTGTTCAATACAGTGAAAGCCAAGTCCAAACATGAACAAAAATCACCCAAGCAAGATGTAACCAAAACTGGACTTACACTAATGGTTGTCATTTCTCAATCCTCATGAAGAAGTGGGAACATCCCTCTAGATGCAATCTAATAGCAATAATTTTTTCCCATTCTAATCATCGAAGAGAAATCCAAGGCCAAAATTCCACAATATTTCTATAGCTTGGAATTATTGTCCATGAAATTCAACATATTTTTCTTTTCCCATTTGGATTGCTATTATTTTGGGTGAGAACATTGAGAAAATGCAATAGTCCAATGTGGAGTTTTCTAAGGCACTGAACTTAGCAATGTGTAATGGGAATTCTCCTATCCTAATGTATTATTATTACCACATCCAAGACTTCAATCAAGATGTTATATAATAACTCATTACACACTATGCCAAAAGTAATTAAAGGGTAAAATACAAACCTTGCTGCCTATGACATACACTAATGGTTGTCATTTATCAATCCTCATGAAAAAGTGGACACATCCCTCTAGATACGCTCTAAGAGTGATCATTTTTTTCCTTTCTAATCATGGTAGAGAAATCCAAGTCCAAAAATCCATAGTATTTTTGTAGCTTGGACTTATTGTCCATGACATTCAACATATTTTTCTTTTCCTATTTGGATTGCTATTATTTTGGGTGAAAAACATAGAGAAAATGCAATATCCTAATGTGGAGTTTTCTAATGGAGTGAAATTGGCAATGTGTTACGGGAATTCTCCTATCCTAATGTACTATTATTATTGCATCCAAAACTTCAATCAATATCTTATATAATAGCTAATTACACACTATAGAAAAAGTAATTAAAGGGTAACAAACAACCCCTACTGCCTAGATGAAGTGTTGGGACTTGAGCTCATGATTCAATTAAATTCAATTAAAATAGTGGTCATGTAATGAAAGTAAGTTCAATGACCATAATTCCTTCAAGTGAGTTGTGGAAAACACCAATTTCGAGGAAGCTTCTCTCAATAGTGGACTTTAATGAACTATTTATAGAGGTTAGTTGATTTGTAAAGATTGTTCATGTGTGACACTTGCAACATGCATGTTGAATCTATTATGAAGAATTTTAGTAGATACCTTTGTTGTATTTTTAGTATTAGGGTAATGTAATTGTTAGTTTGAAGTTATGCTTTTGGTTCAATTGCATTTCCTTTGAATATGTGGTGTTATAGTTAAAACCCATGGCAAGCGGTATATTCTACCTATATGGAAATTTGGAAAGCAACAAAAGAAAACAAAACTATGGAGCAAATCCAGGAAAGGGTACACAGAGAAAATCATATCAATTTTCAAATATTATTAGTTCCAATTATATCATTCATGATATACTTATCATGAATGGACTAGCATAAAGTCTACACACTTCCAACATCTAGGAAATAATATCACATGAAAAGTTTAAAGAGACAACTAGAATATGAATGTTGCTGCCAGTATTTCATACAAATCAACAAATACCACCTTACATTGCACAACAAAATTAAAAGTAGGTTTTGTCATACCCTTGTCAATACTGGGTTTGTATGCACATGCCTTCATTTCTCATGTGGAAAATGCAGAAAGAACTCTATACACATTTCTAGACTAGAAGGCACATGTACATGTCACTCCTATTTTCAAGTGGGTTCTTATACTTTTCAAACTTCTAAATGTTTTTTTATAATGTAAGTTTGCGTGTCAGAACAATTTCCATAATTTTTTCATTTCCTTTTCTTTTCCTATTTAACATGGATTCATGTCAGCCAGATATTTTGACTTTTTATATTATATCTTGAGAAGGGTTTACATAACAATGCAAGGTTTTGTGTGTGATTTCTCATTTATTTACAATGGAGGGACAAATACAAGAACAACCCTAGAGGACGACATGAGCATTATAAAAAGGGCCAGCTATTGAAAATACGTAGGGAGGCACAAAATAAATGGAAACAAACAAAGACTTTGACCAAACATTGGAAAAATATGTTTCCTTTGATTTTTAACTTTGAAAGCAAAAGCCTCAAAGCAATTGTAAAGAAAGGCACTGCACACCTGTTGTGAGGTATATCTACCTTATGACTTGGGGTCTTAGGGTCACCAACATACTACGGTATGACTTGCATACATCAAGGGTGCATAAACATATATAAGAAAAATATGGTTAGTGGGACATGTACCTTTTTACTGATGGTTGATCCAATCTTTAACCTTCTTCCTTAGATGCTCCTCAACCTTCTGATGTTCTATACCTACAAAAAATATTGATGTTCCTCCACAATATCCCTTATTTTTATATAAATAAGCATGAACAGATTACAATTGCATTTAAGTATAAATAACAATACATATCATGATTCATAACAACAAAAGCATGCACTAAGACAATATGGAAGAAAGACACTCTTTATTAAGAAGTTCAGGAAACATTACAACCCTATCTGAGACAAGATTCTCTCCAGACCAAGAAACTGAGTCCTCTTGCTCCTCTCTCCAATGGATTCCTCCAGCATAACCTTGCTCTCCAAAAGAGAGGTTTTGAGGCCTAGGATGGTTAGGGGAGTTAGGGAAGTTATCATTCCGAACCCAACTGCCCCTAAAACTAATCATATTTTTATTTTAAAGTTTGTTTTAATGGAGCTTGCGGGTATGTATAAGGAAACTTGTGATTGAATAGTTTACAAAATCTAGGTCATTTACAGAATCATCAATGAGGATGCCATGTTCAATAGTGTGGAACACTAGCTCCTTTACAAGTGATTTACATCATATAGTACGAGGAACATGGCCACTTATGTTTTACAAAGGTGGATAAAAACCACAATAGTACAATGATAGATCTTCAATAACCGAAAATAGTGTCACATATCATAGCACAATCTTGCGCAACTTAGGTTATATAGGTTGTAACCCAAGGTATTTATCCAAATCCATAAGAAACAGTATGAATCCGACCATGTGAATACATGAATTGAAGTTGAACATGGAAGGATTTCATTAGAGTGTCAGTTAGAGAGTTGTACTGAAAACCAATGTAGAGGATTCCACCAATATAAGTAGTGGATCCCAAGGTACTATCTTTGAAACTCTAGTTCTTCTTCTGTAGGAGGTACTGATCGAAAGCTGCTTTGCGAAGAGGAAGGCACCGAATCCTTCAACAAGTCACATGGGTAATTGGTAGACTGGATAAGGGAAGATGCACATAAGATGATCTCAGAGATGGAAATGATAGGGATCGGGATGAACAGATAGGGGGTAAAGATCCTTGAATAGTGAGCATGACACAAAGATGACCCAAGGAAGCTTTAGAATTTTCAATTAGTACAACTAGGATTTTTTCCCATGTAGGAGACATGAGTAGATTCCCATGTGTTCAGGACAAGTGGAGGAGTAATAACTCGAAGTGATAGTTGAACTCAGAAGTGAAAACTGAGATATGAATAACGGGAGACTCAAACTAGTGCTTTTTTCAAGGATGACTTACCGCCAACAAACTTATAACCCAAAATAATGTATTTATTCCTTTCCTTGTTAAGTTTTAACGATTCCAAGAAAGTCAACTCGAGTCTTTCTTCATTTTTGAGAAAGCTTGAAGAAGAGAGAGAATAGTGCTTGATATAACACCAATCCATGGAGTTTATGAGCCCAAATTAGTGAATGATCGTTGGTGCGTTCATAGTTTTGAGAGTCTGAAAATTCCAAAGACGACTCTAGGGGGTGATTTTTCGTTAATTTAGTCTCCCGAGTCAGAAAAAGTATAAAACACTCCAAAGGAGAACTCTCTTAGCTTCCGAAGAACTAAGGTATACATTTTTCGTACTTAGTGGGCAAGGTCCGAAAAAGGGGTAAACTATCACCCAACCGACGCTCCTTCAAAAGCAAGCATGTAGCCTAAGTTTAACAAGTGTGAAGGAAGGAAATATCACTTAGAAAGTTCCATTTATTTATGAGAATGGGATAGACAACAATAAATTCGATGTTTTGTACTAAGGTTTAACAAGCATGGCAATGGCACAAAGAACGCTCAGAATATTTTTCATGTTTAGGTCCAGAGCACGAAAAAGAGAAAAGTAAGCTCAAACAAGTTCCTTTTCCATAAGCTTAGTCCTCTAGGCCTGGAAAAGAGATAAATCTGTACCTAAAGATACTCTTCTAAATTCCGAAGAAAATAGAGTATTCCTTTTTCGTAAATAATTCATAGGGTCCATAAAAGGGTTAAAATTATACCACTATGAATGATCCTTCAGTTTGTTTAACGAGTATGAAAGAAAAATAAACTCGACTATCTAGTCATGTTTAAAAAGTCATACTAGGGCTTGAAGATAACTCCATAGGGTGGGAACCTTATAATCAAAGATAGTTCAGTAAAAGATAGAAAATGAGGCTCATTTTTGTGTGAAAAACAACTACAAAGGTTCCCGCAACCTAACACAAATGAGGCATGGGTACCAGAATCGACAAGGAGTGTTTTAAATAGGGTAACCCATGTGAGGTAGGCTCTAACCATGGAAGAATAATGATGTTTTAAAAGTAAGAAGTGGTTACACATCGGAGTCTATATGAAGGTAAGAAGTGGTCGGTTGCTTGGTCTCCCACTCCTTCATTCCTATGCTCTTATATTTGCAGGTATGGAGTGCTTGAGGTTCATCCATTGAATTCATATCAGACATATTTTTCAGCCTCCATCACCTTCAGGTCGAGCTCCAATGAATCCCATGCTTCACCTACGCTCTCAGCCCTCCTCTGGTCATATTTTGGGCCTCATGCCCAACATTTTGGAGTCTCCGTATGTAATGTTTAGTCTATCCAATGGTATCTGATGTATAACAGCTGATAAATATGTCATTTATATTTCTCAAGTTTAAATAATTCTGTCCCAGAAGTTTACCTTCTCAGTTTCACATAAAAATCTTGATTTGTCATTGTAATGGGGGAAATTGATTAATCTAGTGCAATAAGGAATAAGAAAAGGTTATGGGAATGATTTGAATGGTTTTATATGTTAATTGAAGTGGTTTTAGTCTCTTTCATACTTAATATACAATACATAAGTCAATCTATTACGAATTCTCTGCTTTATTTTGCACCCTAGCTAGAATGCTAGTTTTAAATGACTAGTTTTACCATTTATGCTATAAAATGAGTCCTACCCACTCAAATACAATTATGTAAGTTTATATGGATCACTGAAATACCAAAATACCCATAAATAAATCAATATAATATTTTATTTGATTCTGTATAGTGATTTTGGATCCTCCATTGCTCATGTTCTCACTAGGCCAAAATTGCCTAAAAACCCCAGTTTCTTCCTAAACTCTCCAGACAATTCCATATCTGTTAGAAACTATCCCAAATAATATTTTATTCTATATTAAGGCCTGATAACACCTCTCCACTTTTTCCGAAGCCTCTGGTCGAAAGGACAGAAGGAATTTCCCTAGTTTCATAGTTGAGTGACCTAGAAGCGTGGGAGTAGGTTTCCACATAGCAGAATCTTGTTCCTCTATTTGTTATCATTTTTGGAATATAAAATATTCATTTAGATACATATTTGATCATATTTTGTATGTTTTATGTCATGTAGATTATTATTCAACTTCAGGTATTAGTGTTTTTAAGGTTTATATAAAATTATCTTATTATTATCATTTTTTATGGTTTTATTAATTAAAAATAAGATTATTGAAGCATATTTTATGTATTAACTAGTATTCATTATTGTTTACAGGTTTTATAATCCTTTTGGGCCAAGTTAATATGCAAAACGCATTCAACATGCTTTTTGCATAGCATGTCCAGCTTGTCATTTAGCCCGTTGCGTGAAAATCACTGGTGGTTTTCCAGATGTTGAGATGTGTTGCTGTACACTCCAGTCCTGAAGCACGCTAGAAGATAGACACTCCATTATCCTTAGATCGATGCCCAACGTATCCAACTCACGTCCCAGCCTTTCGTTCAACACTCCGTCCAGATCACCTATCAGACTGCGCACTGATGAGAATTAATTTATGGCATTTAAAACATGAACCAACTGCCAATGAACCATTATCCATGTGTCTAGGTGATGAAGCCATGTTCTATATTGTTCGCTATCCTGTATTCTCCTTTACTTGCCACCACGTCAACCATCCATGCGTTGGAATATTGCATTCAACCCATGCTCTAGAAGATGCGCCACTACGCTCTCCTCTGTTCACCATCAGTCGCTTGCTGCGATAAGGAAGGATCCTATTCACCACCTCTGAAGATCGTTCATTCTAGAGAGAAGCCCATGCGCCACATCTGAAGACTGTTCGCACTGAAAGAGGATGCCTGCGTGTTGGATTGTAAACAATTAAACGCTTTAAATATCGGCTAAATTTAGAGAGCAGTCGACCTATAAAGGGGTGACTTGCTCACCCCTGTAAATCATTATATAAAGCAGCCTCTGTGAGAGAGCTTAGTTAGCTAGAAAATCAGTAAATTAGCAGTGTTAGGAAAAGAGTTCTTGCTGTGTTTTACTCTTGAACTTTGTATTTCTGTTCCACCATATGAATGAAGAGCTGTATGCATTGCTGTTGAAGATTGCATTTAAGTAGAAGTTAGCCAGGCATCACCCCTGATTGCTGAGAGGGACCCTCATCAACCAGAGGTTCATTTTCTTTATTTCGCTTAGTTTCTTTTCTATTTTAGTTAGTCTAGTTTAATTTCTAGTTTGCTTCTATTAGATTATAGTAAATGCTATTTTATCTGTTTTTTGTAATACGTTAACTTAGTTTTATTTTGGAAGTTAATTAGTTAGATGCACGCATAGCTTTCTTTCAATTATTTGCTTTTAGTCATTTGCTTTCAGTCATTTTGTTTCCAATTATTTCATTTCCAGCATTACTTTCAGTCTTTGTTTTCAGGAATATAGAATAAGTTGTTTTTATGAATTTAGAATAGATTCAATTCTGTTATTTCTTTTTCTGTTTTGAATTTATGCAAGTTAATTCCCAGTTTATTTATTAGTTTAATATGTAATGATTCCTTTTGTTCATGAATTAATTTAAGGTGAATTTGCTATTAAATAGGTTCATTTACTATTCTGATGCATTAGAATTACATCTGCATGGCTTCAGTTGAAGATTAGTTCATTTAGGTTAGTTTTTACCATTTTAACTATGCAGACTGTCATTCAGACAACCTGTCTAGTCTGTTATTCAGCCACCCTTTGAGATCCACAGTTTTGTTTGTCATTCAACCTTTAGTTCTATTTTTAGTGTTTTTTTATGTGTTTTAAGATTGTTTTTAGTTTAGTTTTGTGAATGTCTGAATTATGTTTTGATTGTAATAGTAGATGACAGTTTTGTTTAACATTAAAATTAAAGTTTAGTTGTTTTAAATGATTTATTAAAGTTTTATCATTTTTCCTTACTTCTTTTAGTTTAAATGAAGTTTTGTTTCTGATTTTTTTTATTGTTGTATGGTTTTGTGTTTATTCCTTTTGAATTAATTTATTTGTTTATGTGCAAAATTTAGGGTTATATGTGTTTTCCTCAGTATGTTTTTAGATTGTCTCTCTTATGTTGTGTTATTGTTGAAAGGACTTGTAGGATAGAACCTAAAGATATTTCTTTATTAAGTTTTCTACTTGTTTCTTTTAAATTTTTCTTTATTAAGTTTTCTATTTGCTTCTTTTATTAATTTTTCTAGTTGCTTATAAGTTAAGTGTTCCTTGTACCCTAGTTTCCCATTTGAATAGTCAACTATTGATTGTATTTTAGTTTAAAACCTATTTTCAATTGTTTAGTTTATTTCAGTTTAAATACTTTAATAAATGCATTTTAGGAGTTTGACTCAGTTTTTCATTTTGAAAGATCTTTCGATCTTTTGTTTGTTAAAATATTTACACGACACCCTCTACCTTCGCATATATTTTGTGTCAACTCTAAGCTTACCAACCCTGATTAATAATTAAAGAATAGGTCGATTAATTTAGACAATAAAACACCCAACACTTTTGGCGCTATTGCCGGGGAGTTATTTTGTAAGGTAGAATAGAATTCTTTACGAATTTTAGTCATAAGTTGGCAGCAGAGGAGCGGTAAGATGAGAGGTAAGAACCTGTGCATCTGTTATAACAGGCACCCTCAAATCCATCAATAGTAATAGCATAGGTTTTCTTTAGTTTAAAAGTCTTTCATGAGTAGAATTAGATATCATAAGGGTAGATTTGTGAAGACTGGAAAAGTTATTGAGGTTTCTACTAACTACCATAGGGGATATAATTCCCCAACTACTAACTCACCAGAAAGGTATTGAAAGAAGGCTATAGGAAGTAGTTCTACCCTAAAACCTAAAGAAATCCCCTTAGGAGATATTACTGAAGAAGCCATAGAAGGAGAAACCTTGGCAGAAGGTCCTAAGGACCTTGTTCCTAAGGAAGTTCTAGAAGACCAACCATTAGAAACCCCAACCCTCCACTAGTTCCAAATCTAATTAACACAACTTTTTCACTAGTAGGAGATCCGAATTTTGTTGAATTTGTTGATCTTGATCAAGTAAAATCTCTCTTTGGAATCTCAGTAGGTCTAGTTATTTCACAAATTGAAACTTCTATAGTAGAACCTACTATCCATCTAGGATTCAATAAAAACACGGTTAATCAGAGGAATATCTCTCTTGAAAAAGAACGTTGGGACACCCCATTATCACCTCGAAAGGAGCCTCCTAGGTATATTTACGTTAAGAATCCAACTGATATGGAAAGATGGGGAGAAAAATAAGATCATGATGAAGTTATAAATGAAGAAGGAGAAGGGGAAAATCGAATCGAGGCTACCTTTGGGTTCCCTATCTTAGATACAATGCAGGATGTAACTATGAAAAACATCCCTCTTTCCTCCTTACCTACTTTCTATGGAAAAAGTAATGAGGAACCGGACACATTCCTGTTCGAGTTCAATGTTCTTTGTAGGAGTTACAATTACCTACAAGACACTCACAAACTAAAACTCTTTCCCGCTACACTTAAGGAGTCCTCCTTGAGATGGTTCATGGGATTAGGAGAATCCACTATCAGGACTTGGGATGATATGAAAACCTCATTATTATGAAAATATCAAGAATACTACAAACCTAAGGACTCTCGACATGATATATTCAAGATACAACAACTTGAAGATGAGAGCCTAGAGGATTATCTCGAGAGGTTCATTTATACATTACATAAGTCTAAATATAATGACCTTCGAGAAGATCCAGTACGTACACTTTTCCTTAAGGGAATCTTCGAGGACTTGTTAGAAAGTATTAATCTCATCGCAGTTGGCAATATTTCCCATTAAAATTTTGCATAGACCAGTGAGATGTGTAAAAATTATTCTAGGAGTAGGGGGAAAGCTATGAAAATATTTCGAGAGCCCTTCAGTAGAAATATAAGAGGAAATGCTCCTAGTTCAGGAGGAATTACAAGAGTAGAGATAGGAAACCTGTTGGAGAATTTTAAGATTGATATCTTAGGAGCAATGGGTCCAACTAGATTCTTTACAAGCCAAGAAGAGGCAGGATGAAGAACGGGAAACAATGATTATCTTTTGTCCAAGATGTAGAACTAAACATCCCTAAAGGGAATGTCCATTAAACAACATCTCTGTATGTCACATCTGTATAGAAGAGCATCCAACAGATAACTGCCCATCCTTGCCTAGGTTGCAAGCCATCTATAAGAGTGGGGATGTAGCTGAAACATCTAGGAGGCCTCCTTGGAAACCTAGAGACCAACCAGCATATCCAAAATTTCCACCACAACTTCCACTCTATTATCCTCCGTATCAACCACCTCAACAATGGAACAATTCTAGCTGAAAGAATTGGACACCTCAGTATCCTCCTCCTCAATTTCCACAACAGTAATATTTGTCACAAGGATGGAGAGGACAACCATATCCTCAGCCACAATCTATCACTGCAACATGGGGGCTTCACTTGTTGACCAATATACTATCACGTTAGTTCATATTGTGGGTTTTAAAATTATCAAAAATCGAACCAATATATTACAGGTATTGGGGGGATGAGGGGTTTAAGGTGCAGCTGGGTAGGGTGGTTTATAAGGATTGAGCTATAAAAAAGGGGTGGGGAGGAGGTTTTAAGTATTGGGAGGGGGTTTCAACAAAAAGAGTTTGGGTCAATATCTCTCGAAATTAAGGGTATTCTTTAATATCCCACGATTGCATGTGCTATGTGATAGGTTCACTAAGTGAAGTCCCCGTGCCCTGTAACTAATCATCTTTATCCTCAGAATACAAAAATTTCCAGCAAATGCCACCTGGATTTGTACCTCCATTTCCTTTTATCACACAAGAACCTCATCACTTTCAGAATGCCAATCCTCCTCGACCGACATTATTACTTGCACAACCGATAACTAACCCTAATAATAAACCAACTCAAGCTCTTAAAAACATCGAGTTGTGAACTATTCCCTCATACCTTATCTTAACTGTACATGTACATGAAATTCAATTATGATCAGGAATAGTTGTGAATAATAAACCCAAGTCATCAGTCATCATTCAGGAACCAAATGACGAAAAAGAAGATTCAAGTGAACCCATGAATGATGCTATCTTGGAGGATGTGAACATTCCAAAGGTTTTATTACACACCCATCCTCCACAAGAAACTATTTAGGAGCAAAGAATTCCTCCATTTCTAGAAATATTAATAATAGAAAAAACTGTAGTTCATCCGGAGTATAACAGTTTGAATGAATTGAAGAACATTTGTATTAAAATCCCTCTATTACAAGATATTAAATATATACCAATCTAGAGTAAGGTAATAAAAGAGCTATGTATTAAACACCCAAGAAAGAAGCAAAAGGACCCTCTTACAATTCATGTTATAGGAGAAATGTTTGAATGTATGACGAGTCAGTCCTAGATTGCAAAATATACGAATCCAGGAGCCCGAGTAGCGACTGTAATTATAAATAACATCGCCATAGAGAATACATTAATCGATTTAGGGTCCGCTATTAACATGACGACCACCATATTTTTAGAATTTTTACAGTTAGTACAATTTATTCGACCTACCCCTTCCATCCTATAACTAGTAGACCGCACTACAGTAAAACCCGTTGGAGTCCTGGATGACATTGTTGTGTCCGTGGCTTCATGGGAATACCCTATCGAATTTATGGTCGTAGAATCAAAGGATCCTTCTAAAGGACATCCTATTATCTTGGTAAGACCATGGTTAGCTACTGCAAATGATTTTATAGGATGTAGGGATGGAGAGATGACTATTTCCAATGGGTTGTCCACACAAAGCCTTATTTTATACCCCCCAGCACAACCAATAACTGAAAATTCATGGTGGTTAAATTGTTCTTTTGGGGATGAAGAATTTGATGATCTCTCCCTTCCTAATGATTTTTCTTTATCACTTCAGGAGCAGACCATTGAGAATGTATTAAACCAGTTTGTCTCTTCGAGAACTTGTACAGATTTCCCTCAGTCCTTTGCTCAACTCGATCAGATTTTTGGAGATGAGTTTCAAGAGAATATGGCTCTCTCAATGTTTACAGAAACACCTTGTGTCTTCACAATTGAAGAGCATACATGACCATATACCATACCTTGTGAGGTTGGCCCTGAAAAATTATTACATATAAACGTCGGATTAAGTGAAAACCAACAAGCACATCTGCTTAAAGTTCTTAAAAAACAAGCTGGAGCAATTGCATGGGAATACACCGATATGAAGGGTATACACCCCGATACCTGTATTCACCATATTTATATGGATCCAAGCATGTCACCTATAAGGTAGCCACAGAGGAGGATGAATCCTTCTTTAAAGGATATAGTAAAAGAAGAATTACAAAAACTTCTCACTGCTGGTCTCATCTATCCTATTTTCGACACTAAATGGGTATCTCCTTTAGTAGTAGTTTCAAAGAAATTTACAGGGAAATGGCCAATTTGTGTTGATTTTAGAAAATTAAACAGAGCTACACTTAAATACTACTTTCCTTTACCTTTTATCGATCAAGTATTAGATACTCTGTCAGGTAAAGAATATTTTTCCTTCTTGACGGGTATAGTGGTTACAACCAGATTTTAATAGCACCAGAAGATCAAGACAAAACCACTTTTACATGCCCTTGGGGAACATATGCTTATCGAGTTTTGCCATTTGGATTATGTAATGCACCTGCCACTTTCTAGCGGCAGTATTAGGAATATTTTTCAATCTTATACATGACTGTGTGGAGGTATACATGGATGGATTTACAGCCTATGGTAATACTTTTCAAGAATTCCTTGAAAATATCGAGAAGGTCTTGATCTGAAGTCAAGAAACAAATTTATCTCTCAGTCAAGAAAAATGTAAAATGTTACTGGCATAAGCTATAGTTTTGGGAAACCATGTTTCTTCCCAAGGAATTAAGGTAGACCCTGCAAAGATCGAAGTAATTGTTGGCCTTCCCTCTCCCAAAACTCAGAAAGAGGTAAGAAGCTTCCTTGGTCATGCAGGCTATTACCACTGCTTTATTGAAAATTTTACTAAAATAGATGCACCAATGTTCAAGTTACTTACAAAGGAATCATAATTCCAGTGGACGGAATCTTGTCAAAATGCTTTTGAAATATTAAAAGCTAAACTATCGGTGGCAATAATACTTAGGGGTCCCGATTGGTCCCTTTCTTTTCACATATCTACCGATGCATCTGATGCATCCATAGGAGGAGTCCTCGACCAAAAATAAGGACAAGCACCTTATGCCATCTATTTTATTAGCAAAAATTTGACCCCTGCCGAATTAAATTATACTGTTACTGAAAAATAATTTTTGGTAGTAGTTTATTCTATTAATAAATTTCTTCATTATATCACAGGTTATGAAGTTTTTGTGCATACCGATCACTCTGCCATTATATTTCTAATGAATAAACCAATTACCAATGGTAGAGTGATCCAGTGGCTTCTTTTATTGAAAGAATTTAACATTACCGTCATTGACCGACTTGGTAAAGAAAATCTTGTAGCAGATTTCCTTTCCCATATTCAACATGAAGATGGTACTAAACCAATTGACGACACTTTTCTTGATGAACACCTATTTGATGTATTTGTTCAAACCCCTTGGTTTGCGGACATTGCCAATTATCTAACAACTGGGAAAATACCAAGCCATTTGTCTCCACATGAGAAGTGTCGTATTATAGTTCATAGTTCTAATTATTCTTGGGTTGATAACGATCTCTTCCGCATTGGTCCCAATCTTATTATTCGATGATGTGTGTGGGAGGATGAAATGACAGACATCCTCCATGCATGCCATGACGAACCATGTGGAGGATATTTTTCTGATAAGAAGACAACATATAAAGTCTGACATTCTAGTCATTATTGGCCAAGCATTTTTAAGGATGCTGCCAAATATGTTAAAGGATGAGATAGTTGCCAAAGAATGGGTAGACCTACGTCATCTGATCAAATTCCTTTACAAACCCAAGTTATGAATGAACCTTTTGAAAAATGGGCTCTTGATTTTGTAGGACCAATTTCTCCCATGTTTCGTAAAAAGAAATATATCTTAGTCTGTACGGACTGTCACCAAGTGGGTAGAAGCTAAAGCTTTATTTAGAGCATAGAGAAATTGGTGGTAGAATTTATATATGAAGAAATATTCACCCGGTTTGGTGTACCTAGAGAAATTGTCACAGATTAAGGTACCCAGTTTAATTCTAAATTAATGAAAGAACTTACTACAAAATATGGTATCCGACATTGCAAATCTTCACCTTACCACTCTTAGGCTAATCGTCAGGTAGAATCAACTAATAAAGTATTAGAAGCTATTTTAACTAAGACCATTCAATTACATCATAAGGATTGGGTAGATAGACTCCCAGAGGATTTATGGGCCTATAGGATAACATGGAGAAACACTATCGGACATATCCCCTATGAGTTAGTGTATGGAAAACAAGTCCTTTTACCTATTGAATTTCAAGTCAAAACTTTTTGTATGGCAACACAATTAGGCATGAATTTGGATGAAGCACAGAAACAATGAATATTGCAGATCAATGAGTTAGACAAAATTATACAAGATGCACTTCAAAGAACAATGTTAATATAGAATCAACGAAAAACATGGCATGATAAATTTATTAAGCAAAAGTAGTTTAATATTGGAGATTGGGCACTACTATTCGATTCACGGTTTAAAAAATTTAAAGGGAAATTAACTATCCATTGGATGGGTCCATACGAAGTAGTTACAACTTTTGACAATGGATCAGTAAAAATTAAAACAATTGATGGCTCAAAAATTTCCTTTGTAGAAATGGACATAGACTTAGGCTCTATCACCAACCGACATCTAAACAGGATTTCATACAAAATGTTTTGCAACAAAATGAAATGGAATTAGTTGAAGGGGAAGCTATTCCTCCTCCTGATCCTTGAAAAATATTTTGGGTTATTATCACTTGTATATATATGTAAATATGTGCTTGTTTCTTTGAATAAATAAGAGTCGTTTCTAATAGGTTGTTTACACATGACTCTTTTTCTTTTATGTCTTTATGAATAAAGTGAATCATCTAACAAGTGGTTTTGCAGTCTGATTACATATATATTATCTCTATGAGCAGCTAACGAAATATTACTTGGACAAAGAAAGTATGCTAAATACTTATCAGGTATTTTAATCTTTTTGGGGTACTTTCAAAATTTGTAGCTTATACGGATAAATTTATATATCAATCCTTTGTATATCATACTTAATTACGATTCATATAGTTCTTGGTACTTTGATTCAGACATGTATATTTCTGATTTATTCTTTTAAACAGTTGCTTGATAAGACCTATTTTCATTATCATATTTTCGACATCCTTATTTTTTTACCTATGATTTACTAAGTTCTTCCTATACTTGTTAACAAAACTTGTCTCTTGAGTATTCTGGTGATAACTCGAAATTAAGAGGAATTTTTGTCTGTGGGGAACATTAATTTATTTTATAAAGAAGGACTGTTAGGTTAAAGAACAACTTTTAGTTATTCTCTTTTGCATGTTTTATGAGTTTGGTCATTATGAATTAAAGAATTACTTATAACTTTATTTTGAAAAAAAATTGAATTATGTGTTTAGCAGGACTTAACACGCTCTAGTACCAATCGACTTCCATATATTTAATATCATTATACAAGGCAAACCCACTGGGGTACTGAACAGGCCTGCTGGCAGCGGGGCAATATCTGGTAAATGAGATCTGGTTAATACACCACTATGCACATAATTCGTACAATAATGATAATATATGAAATTTTTTCAAAAAAATATGTCATGGCCAATTGTTTATAATGTCATTTGAGAATGGCTCTAAGTTGACTTTGCCCCGGCCGCCTAATTCCGCATATATCTAAGATGTCCTTATCTAAGAAACGGGACCCATAGCTGTAAATCTCACACACTCTGGGGTACACTTGAAATACTTGATGATGACAGGATATCTTTACAATGAGACATGAATGGCTAGTTTTTCCTATGGTATTCTTTTAATTATATTATTCTCATTTTACATGGTCTTTCTAAGCACTGTTTTATTTTTCATAAATATACATTTTTGAACCATTTCCATTTACTAGTTAGTTTTCCTTACAATGAATTAACAACATGCTCACATTCTTTCTATTTTTATGGAACAATCATTTCTTCTCTCTGTATGGCTTGAGGACATGCCATCTCTTTGGTTTGGGGGAAGATGGATTTGATTTGAAAAATTAGATTATTTTTATTTTTGATAAATCTATTTATCTCTAACAAATGATAAGTATTTTCAAGAATATAAACAGTGGAATTTGGTTATAGATTGAAGCATATTTTACAACAAAATTCAATATGGTCTTACCATATGAAGAATCGAATGAAGGAAAATTAAATATCAAATAGCAACCTCAGTAAAAATGGTGACTAAAATTTGCTAACCAAATTTTGTTTTTAAGCAAATAGTTTTTACTTCCATATCATTTTATTATTAATAATCCTATTCTTTTATCCAATTAATTATGCATGCAAATGATTAATCTTCTTGCTATTCAAGATGCAATTTATGTTCAACCTCTCCAAAGTTTTTCTTCTGACATGGTTGAATTAATTTCAAAACCTCATAAATGATAAAATTATTTTAAACCTGAAAACTATTTATTTAAGAATGTTGAAAAATCCAATAAAGTCATTTTTAATTTTTATATAAATATGTGACATGAAAGATATGTTATTTTTAAGTTACAGGTTAACAGAGTGAAGTTTAAATTACCTTCTTCATCTGCCAAGTTGAAGGCAACTACTAGTTTGCCTTCTTCCTCAATTGTTTTTCTTTCTTTTTGCTCAGTGGGACCTGGCATTTCTCCCATTTGGGGGAATGTTGATCCTCGATTTGTTATAATTTTTGACAGATAAAATATTCATTCAAATACATATTTTATCATCTTTTGTATGTTTTATGTCACGCAGATTATTATTCAACTTCAGGTATGAGTGTTTTTAAGGTTTATATAAAATTATCTTATTATTATCATTTTTTATGGTTTTATCAATTAAAAATAACATTATTGAAGCATATTTGATGTATTAATTAGTTTGTATAATTTTTTACAGGTTTTATAATCCTTTTGGGCCAAGTTAATATGCAAAACGCATTCAACCTGCTTTTCGCATAGCATGTCCAGCTCGCATTCAGCCTGTTGCGTGAAAATCACTGGTGGTTTGTCATATGTTGAGATTTGTTGCTGTACACTCCAATCCTAAATCACGCTAGTAGATAGACACTCCGTTCACCCTAGATCGATGCCCAACGTATCCAGCTCACGTCCCAACCTTCTGTTCAACACTCTGTCCATATCGCCTATCAGACTCCGCGTCGTTGAGAATTAATTTCTGGCATTTAAAACGTGAACCAGCTGCCAACGAACCATTATCCACGTGTCTAGGTGATGAAGCCATGTTCTATATTGTTCGCCAGCTTGCATTCTCCTTTACTTTCCACCACGTCAACCATCCATGTGCTGGACTATTGCATTCAACCAACGCTCTAGAAGATGCACCACTATGCTCTCCTTTGTTCGCCATCAATCGACTGCTGTGATAAGGAAGGATCCTGTTCGCCACCTCTGAAGATCATTCATGCTGGAGAGAAGCCCGTGCACCACATCTGAAGACTGTTCACGCTGAAGAAGGAGGATGCCTGCACGTTAGCTTGTAAATAATTAAACGCTTTAAAGATCAACTAAATTTAGAGAGCATTCAACCTCTAAAGGGTCGACTTGCTGACCCATTTAAATCATTATATAAAGCAGCCTCTGTGAGAGAGCTCAGTTAGCTAGAAAATCAGTCAATTAGCAGAGTTAGGAGAAGAGTTCTTGCTGTGATTTAATCTTGAACTTTGTATTTCTGTTCCACCTTCCGAATGAAGAGCTGTATGCATTGCTGTTGAAGATTGCGTTTAAGTAGAAGTTAGCCAGGCATCACCCCCAATTGCTGAGAGGACCCCTCATCAACCAGAGGTTCATTTTCTTTGTTTAGCTTAGTTTCTTTTTTGTTTTAGTTAGTCTAGTTTAATTTCTAGTTTGCTTCCATTAGATTATAGTAAATGCTATTTTATCTATTTTCTATAATACACTAACTTAGTTTTATTTCAGAATTTAATTAGTTAAATGTGCGCATAGCTTGCTTTCAGTTATTTTCTTTCAGTCATTTTGTTTCCAATTATTTCATTTCCAACATTACTTTCAGTCATTTTGTTTCCAATTATTTCATTTCCAGCATTACTTTCAGTCTTTGTTTTCAGGAATATAGAATAAGTTGTTTTTATGAATTTAGAATAGATTCAATTTTGTTATTTCTTTTTCTGTTTTGAATTTATGCAAGTTAATTCCCAGTTTATTTATTAGTTTAATATGTAATGATTCCTTTTGTTCATGAATTAATTTAAGGGTAATTTGCTATTAAATAGGTTCATTTACTATTCTGATGCATTAGAATTACATCTGCATGGCTTCAGTTCAAGATTAGTTCATTTAGGTTAGTTTTTACCATTTTAACTATGCAGACTGTTATTCGGACAACCTGTCCAGTCTGTTATTCAGCCACCCTTTGAGATCCATAGTTTTGTTTGTCATTCAACCTTTAGTTCTATTTTTAGTTTTTTTTATGTGTTTTAAGATTGTTTTTAGTTTAGTTTTGTGAATGTCTGAATTATGTTTTGATTGTAATAGTAGATGACAGTTTTGTTTAACATTAAAATTAAAGTTTAGTTGTTTTAAATTATTTATTAAAGTTTTATCATTTTTCCTTGCTTCTTTTACTTTAAACGAAGTTTTGTTTCTGATTTTTTTTTATTGTTGTATGGTTTTGTGTTTATTTATTTTGAATTAATTTATTTGTTTATGTGCAAAATTTAGGGTTATATGTGTTTTCCTCAGTATGTTTTTAGGTTGTCTCTCTTATGTTGTGTTATTGTTGAAAGAACTTGTAGGATAGAACCTAAAGATATTTATTTATTAAGTTCTCTACTTGCTTATTTTTAAGTTTTCTACTTGCTTCTTTTATTAAGTTTTCTAGTTGCTTATAAGTTAAGTGTTCCTTGTACCCTAGTTTCCCATTTTAATAGTCAACTGTTGATTGTATTTCAGATTAAAACCTATTTTCAATTGTTTAGTTTATTTCAGTTTAAATACTTTCTTAATTGCATTTTAGGAGTTTGACTCAGTTTTTCATTTTGAAATATCTTTCGATCTTTTGTTTTTTAAAATATTTACACGACACCCTCTACCTTTGCATATATTTTGTGTCAACTCTAAGCTTACCAACCCCGGTTGATAATTAAAGAATAGGTGGATTAATTTAGACAATAAACACCCAACACAGACTCTAAATCTTGAATGGTCCCCAATATAAATATGTTAGGGGAAAGGAATTCACAGTTATGAACTTACTCTTTGTTGCTTCCCACTTCCTACTCCCTTGTCTGCAATTTTTCCCAGCAAAACATCTTGAATTACCTAGTCTGAAGATTCGCTGAGTGGGTGTAATTTAATATCAGAATTTTTATATAATTTGCAGCATTAGTTAGTGTTCAGGTATGCATATCAGACTTGGGAACGTTACAGTGGTATCAGATCATGGTCCTTCATACCTGCTCTTGATATTCATCCATGGGTCCAAAATATAATTTTGATACCAAAAGAAAGATCCCTCAGGAGGAGGAAGTTGAATTTCTGGATGTGAGATTCCACGAAGGAAGGGATGATAAATATGAGTTCAGGAACTTTGTGAAGAACATGTGGAAATTTCTGCAAGACATTTCAACTAACATCATATAGTCTAGTTAAGAGACCAGAGAATTCCTAGCTAAATAGCTGGAATTTAAAGATGGAGAAGGGAGCAACATTGGTTACCAATGTGAAGAAAGAAAGGTCATGGGTGGGTCTATTTTCTCCAAGACGGAGCCTCAGCATAGGCCTCTAGAATATAGAGTTGAACCAAAGTTTCAGCCTCGACCTACTATGCCCAAATTTGTAGAGATCCCAAAGGAAGAACACGAAGCATAGGCTGAAACCATTGGTACATGGGAGGAAAAGTTTTCTGTTTATCAATCCTCGAGTGAAGAATGTAGAAGGGCTCTACCATTCAAATATTTCTATACTCTAGAAATACAAAATCTATTCAAATATCCCTACTGTGGTGAAAACATGAGAAATATTGCACACATGGTTGATGAAGTGTGCAAGAAAGTGGAGACTGGATGGTTGCCACCTGGAGCCAAAAGAGGAGTCTGAAAGGAAGATTAATCAAAGCCATTTGCTTGCCCCAACATTAGGAGAATGTTTTTTTTTTCTTCTAACAGAGTATCCAAGAGCTTCGAGTTGAGTGCCACTCAATATGAAGAAGCCTCAAGTTCCTTGAAAGAAGAGGAAGAGAATCCATGTGCACATGAAGACCCAACAATAACAAATCTGGTTGTTGGTAGTGTGGAGAATGAATGCACTTCCAATTTATTTGTGGGTGATCTACAGATTGCTAACATATATGTGGGCTCATGTATGGGTGGAGAGACACCTTTTGCATCAGATGCAAAATGATATTTCAAATCAGAATTACAATGACCTTTGGAGGCACCTAAAGAAGAAGGAAACAAGGCCACAACGCTTGGGTGTGAAGTAAAAATTTTGGTGGAAGAATAGGCCACCTTAGTATCACTTCAGGATGAGGGTAACATGAAGGACATGGATGATAAGGGCTCTGATTTTTGCAGCAGCCATGGTTAATTGCATCCACCTGATTCATGGGATATTGAAAATATTGCACTTGCCTATGAAGGTTGCAGAATGAAGGACAATGGTGAGGGAAAATAATTCTCTCCTAGTTCTTTGTTGGTGAACACCAAATCAGTGCAAAGGAGGGTGATATTGTTCATGATGATAAGGTACATTTTGTATTAGATCCAAAAGAAGAACAAATATCAGATATGAAATCATTATTTGAACTTCCTCATGAAGTGGAAGACAAGCCCCCACCAGCTGGGTGTGAACTAGGAAATATGAAGGAAAACAATCTGATGCAATGGGAGGAACACAATTCTTATTTTTGTACTTTGGAAGCAAGATGAAGTTGCAGCCAAATCAGAAGTTAGGATTAACATTGGTAGGAATTCAAATCCCCCTATCATCATTGAGGAGAGCTATGAACCATCTAGTCCTGCAAGTGGGAAATAAGGAACCAAGATTCATGAAGAGAAGCAGAAGTTATTGGAAGATATCTGCAGTGAAGAAGAAGAGGTTCATCTTATAACACCTCATTTCCTCTCAGGGTCACTAAAGATGAGTGAGAAAAATATCACATAGTCCCTACACACACTCCATGGAACCCATTCATTGATGACATATATATGTTGGAAGTTGGAGGAGAAATCTTCCATGGAAGACATGGAAAAGTTTCAGAAAGCCATGACAAGCACAGAAGGTAATTTTCTCCAATTGCTTTCTGATAGAGACAATTTACTTGAGCTTGTTGATTTGTTTCATGAAGCATCATTGAAGGATGAAGAGTATAATTACAATATCACACAAGAATTATTGACCACCCAAGATTCTTTGAAGAACACTCAATGTGCACTCCAAGAGTCTCATATGAAGATAGAACAACTTCATGAGGAGTTGCAAAGATTTCACCTAACCTCCTACACACCATTCAACCATATTCACAAGGACGATTGCATTCCTGATCATATGGAGGAATATCATGAGATGCATTTAGTTTTGCTGGTTCTTGAGGATGGTGTAGATAGGCTTAATGGGAACCAAGCACTTGATATTTTCTAGAGAAAACTAGAGTTGTTTTCTGGAGAGTGTCCCTTCTCCATAAAAGAGTCAAAGGATCCCACATTATTTGGATCAGCTAGTGATGAAGAATATGCATCCATAAAATGGGTGGATAAGTATTGCAGAGATCTGATTCATAGTTCTACTCACACTCTTATTTCAGCCACATCAAGTGGGGATGAAAATTGGAAGAAGGAATTTTCCTTGTTAGTGCCACATGAGGAGAAGGAGGTTCCCATAGATGTTCAATATGAATTGAGGGATACACCATTAAATTCTCAGAAACAACATAGGTACATATTGATTCCACTTGATACCATACATCCACACATGGATTGGATAGGCGGATACATGAAAAAGATGAAGACCGTGGGAGATAAAAAGCTTAAATTCTACAATAAATTCCTTGTTGTGAATGACATTGTCTTGACACGTGGGAAGCCACAAAGATTTAATTTTAAGCCATTGGATACCTTCCATACACATGCACATGAGGTGCATTCTATTTTTTTTAACTTGAGGAATTTTGGGATGCAGATGATGAGCTCCAAGCACATGGACATTGCCCAGAAAGGATGATTTTTCTCATGGAAGGAGTTCTCTTTTCAGTGAAGAGTCAGAAGAACTCCCTTGTGTTGGACCATCCCATGAGGGGATTTATGCATCCACACCTTTGGTGGACACATTTTTCAGAGATTTTTTTCACCATAATTTATTCCACACACCTATGGCATCCAACACACATGAGGATGATAACTGGGTGAAGGGTTTCTTTGTTTTGATTCCAAGTAAGGAGCAGGAGGATCCCACACTCATCCATGGGAATTTTTTGAGGGAACCACCCCCTTCTCTTCTGTAGCAAACGTAACCATGTCCTATATTTTATTCATCCATTCATGGCGATGATTGCATGACCAATGGTAGAGAGTTGAGCCATTGAGATTGTGCACATGGGAAAGCAATAAAATTCCCATATGGATCTTATAGTTGGAATATTTTTTCATCTATGGAAGGAATGGGTAGGTACTTGTTGGAGTCATGCACCTTTGAGGGTGTACCTTTTGATTAAACCATGGAATTTTCAGCAGACACATCCTACATCTTCTATGAGCAACATAGGAATCTATGGTTGTTGGAGGATGCCCAAAATTGTCTTGGGACGTGGGACTCACACCCTTGTCATTGCAGCAAAATAATTGTGAGATTCAATGCTGATGTGAATCAAGCACATAAGGAAATTTATGTTGGGTGGGGAAATCACACAAATTTCCAATTGTGCATTGAGAATTTCCAATTTTCAGTACAATGGTATGATTCCCACATCATAAATATCTTTTCCTGTGTTGATAAATTTTTATGGTGGATACTAATGTTTGGATACTTAAAGTTGAGGAAATGGGATCTAGGAATAATTTTGTCTGATAAGTGGTGTTGGAAGGAATTCTCACTGAAGGGAGTGAAATGCAAGCAATGGGACCCTGACATTTATTGTTTTTTGAGAAACTTTACATGCTGCCTTGATGAAGCAAGTCAACTTTTTTTTTGCACATGAGTTCATGCTCCAATTCTCCTACATGGTGGACAAATTTGTAGGACTTTGGAGTGCTTTTGCTTGAGGACAAGAAGATTTGGGAGGGGAGGACTACCATGTCCCCATATTTTTGGACATAAAAGTGTTGACCATGCCCAACACATTGGGGAGTCAAAGATGCATTAATTACATCACCTAGGGAAATTTGTCCAAAAATTATTTATGAGGCATTGATTAATTAGCCTAGGAGAATGTTGCTAAATAAATATTATTGAAGCATGCATTTAATTTTTATTTATCATTAATATTTATTGTGCAAATAACATGTGGAATTGAGATTTCCATGTCATGGACAATTGGAAATCCAAGTTGCTAAGGGAGGAGATTAAGAAAGTGGAAACTCTATGACAAAAGCAGTCAGAGAGAAAAGGGAAAGTGCCCAAAAGCCATGACAAAAGCTATCATAACAAAAGCATGATATTTTTGGAAAAATAGGGCGCAGTTTCCTTTTGGAGACTCATAAAAGTTGTCATAACAAAAGCATGAAAGTTTTGACAAAGGAGGGCACAATTTCCTTTTGGAGACTCAGTCTCAAAAGCAGGGAAAAACATAAAAGATGTAAGGGATAAAATTAGAAACTCTTTGACTAAGGAGGGTGAATTTATAAGTTAGATGGATGACTTGGATAGGGAAACATCTCCACATGGCCCCTACATTCCAATTTGCTCAAGGAGGGCCCATGACTTGGCTAGGGTTAGGGATTTAGGTGTTGACTTGCTCTCACAAGTCACCTATTGCCTCTACTTGCTAAACAGGTCACCCATAGTTCTATTAAAGAAAAATTCAAGATCATTCACATAGTTTGGTTTATGTGTTTATTGATCTATTATTATGTGAGCATGCCTTTCTGAGTGATGTGCCTCAGACACTTGGGAGTTGAGCCCCAAACCTTCCCTTCCCCACTTCTTCATTCCTACTCTCTTCTATTTGCAGGTATGGAGCGCTTGAGGTTCAGCCATTGAAGTCCTATCAGAAATATTTTTCATCCTCCATCACATT
Source organism: Pseudotsuga menziesii (assembly GCA_001517045.1). Taxonomy (NCBI): domain Eukaryota; kingdom Viridiplantae; phylum Streptophyta; class Pinopsida; order Pinales; family Pinaceae; genus Pseudotsuga; species Pseudotsuga menziesii. The sequence continues at coordinate 59,714 of LPNX010415618.1, read as the reverse complement.
CAGGTCAAGATTCAGTGAAGCCCATGCTTCACCTATGCTCTCATCCCTTCTCTAGTCATATTTTGGGCTTCCTGCCCAGCATTTTGGAGTCTCCTTATGTAATGGTTAGTCTATCCAATGATATATGATTTATAACATATGATAAATCTGTCATTTATATTTATCCGTTTGAAATAATTATTTCCTTGAAGTTTACCTTCTCAGTTTCACATAAAAAGCTTGATTTGTCATTATAATGGGGGAAATTGATCAATCTAGTGCAATAAGGAATAAGAAAAGGTCGTGGGAATGATTTGAATGGTTTTATATGTTCATTGAAGTGGTATTAGTCTCTTTCATACTTAATAAAAAATTACATAAGTCAATCTGTTATGAATTCTCTGCTTTATTTTGCACCCTAGCTAGAATGCTAGTTTTAAATGACTAGTTTTACCATTTCTGCTATAAAATGCGTTTCGTCCACTCAAATACAGTTCTGTAAGTTCCCCTAGATCACTGAAAGACCCACCTTCCCATAAATAAATCAATATCATATTTTTTTTGGGTCCATACATTCATTTGGATCCTCCATTGTGCAGGGTCTCACTAGGCCAAAATTGCCTGAAATTACCAATTCTTCCCTAAACCTTCAAGACAACTCCAAATCTGTTAGAAAATATCCCTAGTAATATTTTATGCTGTAAGAATTGCTTATAACACATATTCACTTTTCCCTAAGCCCTTGGTGGAAATAACGGAAGGAATTTCACTAGTTTCATGGTTGGGTGACCCAGAAGCGTGGGAGTAGGTTTTTGCGGAGTGGATTTTGAAACCTGAATGGTACCTGATATAAATGTGTTAGGGGAAAGGAATTCACCGTGCTGAAATTACTCTTGGTTTCTTCCCACTGCCTACTCCCATGTCTGCAAATTTCCCCAGCAAAACACCTTGATTTTCCTAGTCTAAAGATGCTATGAGCGGTTATAATTCAATATCAGAAATTTTAATTTAATTTACAGAATTATTTAGTGTTCAGGTATGCATATCAGACTTGGTACATTACAATGGGAACCTTATAATCAAATCTAGTTTAGTAAAAGATACAAAATGAGGCTAATTTTTGAGTGAAAAACAACTACAAAGGCTCCCGCTACCTAACACAAATGCGACATGGGTACTAAATCGACAAGGAGTGTTTTAAATAGGGTAACCCATGCGATCTAGGATCTAAGAATGGAAGAACAACGATGTTTGAAAGTTAAGAAGTGGTTAAACATCAGAGTCTATGGATAAAAATGAGATCCTAAAGTTCATTAGGGGATAAGGTATAAGTGCAATATGCAAAATGTGACCTAATCGTATCCTAAATGCGAAGGAAACATACTCTAATTTCATCCATGACCTGTAATACCTAGGTAAAAACAATCAACATTAGTGCAAATGACAGAAAGTGATCCAATCTATATAAAAGTGGGTAAATGTTTTGAAATTTTTACTATAAATAGTGAAAATTGGTTCAAAAACATTACATTTCATTTTTACCACTATTACTGCAAGTTTTACCTCTCATCTTCAAATGATTCATGTGATCAATCCAGTGGATGAAACTCCGATTTGCAAGTTGAAGGTAATTCATATCTCCCTCAACTTTGATTTTATGCTTTCAGTTTCTAAATTCCATGCTTTATTTGATGTTTTTGGCATACCCTAAGGGCACCACGCAACACTCGCGAGTTCACATAGTAATCACAGGTTTGCAGTAAGGAACCCATGAGTGACTCACACTGTCCACACTGGATAGTCGCGAGTGTCGCAGAATGAAGGTTTTTAACAAATCTAATGGCAAAAATGTTGAATTTGTAGGCCAAAATGGTGCTAGAGTGGAGGGAAAGGGAGCATGAAGATATGGATAGGATAGCAATGGGGGATCGAATGAAACTTAATGCCCTACAGAGGTGCGTAATGTTGAAATTCCACTGCACTTCGAACATGAGATCTTGAGTTCAACTACTAGAGACATTGGTACAGTTATGGCATCATGAGCTTGACATGTTTGATCTTCAGGGAGAGACCCTAGAGCTTACTGCAGATGACATATACTTTGTTACCAGATTGTCTTATTGAGGGGCAACCGTGAACTTGCAAGGCACCGACCGTAGGGGTGATCCCCTTAGCGTACATGATTATGTCAATTAGTACTGTTTACCTGACACATAGAAATATGAGACACAAATCCCAATAATTGCACAGATCACCAGCTTCCCATTGAAAGTGCTTGTGAGCACTATTGTTAGAGTGGAGGGGTCATCCACTTTGCATTTATATACATGGACCCACATGGATATAGCAGTGGAGTGTCTACGAGGTGTGATATTTGACTAGTGTTCGGGATTGGTCCCGATCATGAAGAAACAACTCTTAGATTGCAGGACAATGAAGAAGAAAAACTTCGTATATGCGAGTATCTTAGTTGCATTCTTCTTCAAGAGGGTGCCTGCTTTGAGACCCGAAGTGACACTTCCACCCTCCTCTCCCCATGAACCCAGAATTATGTGGTGGGGGGATGTATTCCTACGCCAGGTTGGTGGTGATATCTAGGGTGGATATGATGATGATTTCTATGTGTGATGGATCCGTCAGGTGCCTTCTATGGAGTAGTTCCCATATCCTGGTTTGGACTTTAGTGGCGATCTCGAGTTATCTCTCCCTCCTGGAGAATCATGGGGAGACATGGGTAAGTCTTTTACTTTTTGAAATATTTAGTTTTTATGAATTTTTGTTCATAATGTTATATACACATGTATCTTATTCGTGTCTAAAATGTCTTTTGATGATATGCAGATGTTGGACCTATCCAACCATATAGACATCCTAGGACCTTTGTACGACCAATAGATGGAGCCGGAAACGAAGCTATGATTCATATTGTGGAGGAAAATATAGCCAAGCTTACCCATCATGTACTGACGCTGAGGATGGAGAGGATTCCTATGGCCATGAAGGAGCATGTCGTAGGTATACCTACATCCCGGTTATGCCTACTCTAAAAGGTGTCCCGGGATATCCTATGTTATCGAGAGGCCGTGGAGGAAGTTGCAGGTGATGAGGCTAAGAAGCTTCCATATTTTTAGCATACGGAGGATTACGATCCTATTTTGTATTTTTGATGTATATATTTACTGGATCTTTAGACCAGAACACGATGCATATGGACCTTATTTTACACACACACACACACACATATGGTTATTTACATGCGTCTCTAAGTATCTATGTATTCATTTTACAAGGTGTGTGACAAATGCCAATCTAAAATGTAGTTAGCGAATGCATCAATAATAGTGTTTTGATTTATTGAAATGTGTTGATATATAATATGTTCAAAATTTCTTTCAAGTAACCTAATCCACAAAAACTGATGTAAAAGAGTAGGTTGTTTCACCTGGTAGACCCCATTAAGCTGAGAGACCACTAATTGAGAGTCGAGTTTGAATTCCAGGTAGGTGATACCATGTGATATATCATCCCAAAGAAGCTTAATGACAACATTGTACTCAAATACATTGTTAGTTGCAGGACCTAAGCAAGCATCTCCTGAGGAAACCGATTGTCCCGTGGGTGTATAAATGACCCAAGCAACTGAAGCTAGGTTGCAAGTGTGATGGTTGGCACCATCAAAGAACCCTACAAACCATTCCAAAGAAATATGAAACAACACCAGACTACATAATAAACACTAACCATTAATGACCATTTACATAAATTATACAAATATAATACAAGAAAAATCATAATGCCTAAGCGTAATAATTTTTTCAGGTAGAGCTCGTTTCGGGGATCTGACAACTTATTACCATTGTAAAGAAGGAAGCTGCGTTGGAGAGTTGAAGATCTCGATGTTTCGACCCCTACTCTGGGATCATCATCAGGAGAACTTGAAGCTTACCATCATAATCATCTAACTCATACACACCATTCTTTACAACTTTTGACACAACATACATTCCTAGCCACATATATTTAAACTTGCCTGCCCTAAGGGGTTCCTTATCCTGGTCGTAGACCAAGACAAGCTCTCCCTCGGAGAAAAATCTAGGTTTAACAACTTTGTCATGTTGGTTTTTCACCCGTTGTTTATGTGCTTTGTTTTCTATGAGTGCTTCTCCACGCTGCTCATCTATATGCTCTAAATGCAGCAAACGTTCCTCAATCTCAATAGTATCGGGAAGTACATGAACAGAAATATTCAAGGATTTTATCTCCCATTCCTATGTCATGACTTCTTCCACCCCATGAATGAGATGGAAGGGTGAAAAACCTGTGGTATTCTTAACATTCGTTCACTATGCCCAAAGCACCAGATACAACATGATGTTCCAGTTTTACCTACTTGCATTAATAGTTCGCTTGAGAATGGTTTTAAAAATTTAGTGACGACTTCTACTTTCCCATTCGCTTGTGGGTAAAAAGAAGATGAGTGGTATTTCCTAAACCTAGCATAGTAGTAAATTCTGTCATCATCTGTTTCTAAAAATGACTGCCATGTTCAGTGAAAATCTGCTTCAGAATATCAAACTTGGTGATAATTTGATTGAATACGAAATATGCTGCCATCTCACGATTGGATTTAAAGGTAGGCATTTCCTTTTCCCTCTTCAAAAAGTAGTCAACAACGAAAGGGAGCATGGAGATATGGATAGGATAGCAATGGGGGATTCGATGACACTTAATGCCCTCTAGAGGTGTGTATTGTTGAAATTCCCCTGCACTTTGAACATGAGATCCTGAGTTCGACTACTAGAGACATTGGTACAGTTATGGCATCATGAGCTTGGCATGTTTGATCTTTAGGGAGAGACCCTAGAGCTTACTACAGATGCCATATAATTTGTTACCAGATTGTTTCATCGAGGGGCAGCTGTGAACTTGCAAGGCACCGACCGTTGGGGTGATCCCCTTAGCGTACATGATTATGTCAATATGTATTGTTTATCTGACACAAAAATCAGGGACACAAATCCCAATTGCACAGATCACCAGCTTCCCATTGAAATTTCTTTTGAGCACTGTTGGTAGAGTGGAGGGGTCATCCGCTTTGCGTTTATATACATGTACCCACATGCATATAGTAGTGGAGTGTCTAGGAGGTGTGATCTTTAACTGTTGTTCGGGATTGGTCCCGATCATGAAGAAACAACTCTCAGAATGCATGACAATGAAGAAGAAAAACTTTGGATATGTGAGTATCTTAGTTGCATTCTTCTTCGAGAGGATGCCTGCTTTGAGCCTCGAAGTGACACTTCCACCCTCCTCTCCCCATGAACCTAGACTTACATGGTGGGGGGATGTATTCCTATGCTAGGGTGGTGGTGATATTGATGGTGGATATGATGACGATTTCTATGCATGGTGGAGCTAGCAGGTTCCTGCTATGGAGTAGTTCCCATATTCCGGTCTGGACTTTAGTGGTGATCCCAAGTTAGCTCTCCCTCCTTGAGAAGCATGGGGAGACATGGGTAGGTCTTTTACTTTTTGAAATATTTAGTTGTTATGAATTTTTGTTCATAATGTTATATAAATATGTATCTTATTTGTGTCTGAAACATCTTTTGATGATATGCAGATGTTGGACCTATCCAGCCATATAGAAATCCTAGGACCTTCATACGACTAGTAGACGGAGCCGGAGATGAAGGTATGCTTCGTATTGTGGAGGAAAAGCTGGCCAAGCTTACCCATCATGTACCAATGCTGAGGATGGATAGGATTCCTATGGCCATGTAGAAGCATGTCGTACATATACCACCATCCTGGTTACGCCTACTCTGAAAGGTGTTCCGGGATATCCTATGTTACCAAGAGGTCTTGGAGGAAGCTGCAGGTGATGAGGCTGAGAAGCTTCCATAGTTTTAGCATACAAAGGATTACGATCCTATTTTGTATTTTTGATGTATATATTTACTGTATCTTTAAACCAGAATGCGATGTATATGGACCTAATTTTTACACAAACACACACACACACATATCCAGTTATTTACATGTGTCTCTATGTCTCTATGTACTCATTTTACAAGGTGTGTGACAAATGCCAATCTAAAATGTAGTTAGAGAATGCATCAGTAATAGTGTTTTGATTTCTTGAAATGTGTTGATATATAATATGTTCAAAATTTCTTTCAAGTAACCTAATCCACAAAAACTGATGTAAAAGAGTAGGCTGTCTCACCTAGTAGACCCCATTGAGTTGAGAGACCACTAACTGAGAGTCGAGTTTGACTTCCAGGCAGGTGATACCATGTGATATATCATCCCATATAAGCTCAATGACAACACTATACTCAAATACATTGTTAGTTGCAGGACCTAAGCACGCCGCCTCCTGAGGCAACCAGTTGTCCCATGGGTTTTTAAATGACCCAAGCAACTGAAGCTAGGTTGCAAGTGTGACTGTTGGTGCCATTAATGAACCCTATGAACCAATCCAAATAAATATGAAACAACACCAGACTACATAAGAAACACTAACCACTAATGACCATTTACAGAATTATACAAATATAATACAAGAAAAAGCATAATGCCTAAGCGTAATAATTTTTTTCAGGTAGATCCCGTTTCGGGGCTCCGACAACTTATTACCATCATAATCATCTAACTCATACACACCCTTCTTTACAACTTTTGACACAACGTACATGCCTAGCCACATATATTTAAACTTTCCTGCCCTAAGGGGTTCCTTATCTTGGTCGTAGACCAATACAAGCTCTCCTTAAGAGAAAAACCTAGGTTTAGCGACTTTGTCATATTGGTTTTTAACCCATTGTTTATGTGCTTCGTTTGCTGTGAGCGCATATCCGTGCTGCTCATATATATGCTCTAAATGCAGCAAACGTTCCTCAATCTCAGTAGTATCAGGAATTACATGAATGGAAATATTCAAGGATGGTATCTTGCATTCCTGTGTCGTGAATTATCCCACCCCATGAATGAGCTGGAAGGGTGAAAAACCTGTGGCAGTATTAACATTCGTTCGTTATTCCCAAAGCACCAGATACAACATGATGTGCCAGTTTGACCTACATGCATTAATAGTTCATTTGAGAATGGTTTTCAAAATTTAGTCACAACTTCTACTTTCCCATTTGCTTGTGGGTAAAAAGAAGACAAGTGGTCTTGCCTAAAACCCAGTATAGTAGTAAATTCTGTCATCATCTTGTTCAAAAAATGACTGCCATGGTCAGTGACAATCTGCTTCAGAATACCAAACCTGGTGATAATATGATTGAATATGAAGTATGCTGCCATCTCACCATCGACTTTAAAGGTAGGCATTTCCTTTTCCTACTTCGAAAAGTAGTCAACAACAAAAAAATGATATATTTGTGTCCCCCAGCAGAAACTGGGTTGGAGGTCATGAAATCCACCCCCCACTTGGTGAAGGGCCCTACCACGATGATGGGAAAAAGAAGAGCAGGATGCGACCGCATTTTTCTGGTGTAAAGCTGACATGAATGACAAAATTTTACTACTTCTACACAATCTTTGAAGATGGTAGGCCAGAAATAACTGACACACAAGATCTTTTGGGCCATTTCTAACCCAGATAAATGATCCCCACATGCTTCGGTGTGAGAATAATTTAGGACAAGCTCAACCTCCTCATGGGTAAGGAATCGATGAAGATGGAATCTACCCCTCATCTATATCATGTGTCACCGATTATGATCTATTTTTTCATATTCACTCTTATCTTACGTCGATATTCCCATGAGAAGGTCGCAAAACACTTCAAATTCTGGAGATATACTAGGATATCTCTGTAGCAAGGATTAGAGGGTGAAATTAAGAAAATGTGCTCATCAGGAAATGGCTCATCTTCTATCACTATGCTTTCCTCGCTCAAGAATTTTGAGATAAGTTCCACGAATACTAGGGACTTCTTAGACTTGGCAGACTGAAAATCTAGGTCCAAATATTGGAGAATGACAATATACTTATTAAAATTTCACCCGATTATTCATCGAGATAATACGTATTGAAATGGATTTATGTCTGCAACCATAGTGGTTGTCCTTAGTTGAATGTAGTGTCTCAACCTCTGGATGACATAGACTGTTGCCAGAGCCAGTTTCGCTACACGTGAATACGTTGTTTTAGGACCAGCCAAAGCGCGACTGAGATAATAGATAACATTCTCCTGGAGTTTGTCATCCTTCTGAACTAGTACTATGCCTATCGTAGACTTAGATGCAACCAAATACAATATGAATTCCTTCGTGTAGTCTAGCAGGCGCAAAAGAGGAGCTGATAGTAGTGTTTTTTTCAATGCCTCAAATGATTGTTGAGTGTCTTGCTTAAGCAAGCGCATGAAAACCTTATTGATCTTAGCATATTTCACAATAAATTAATGGAGAAAGTTTGACTTTCCTTGTAGAGTTTGTAACTGTCTAATGGTTTGAGGAGGAGGCATATTAATAATCGCCTCTACTTTCAACGGATCGACCCTTATACCCTTATTGGAGACTATGAAGCTTAGAAGTCGCTTGAATTCGACGCAGAAGATGCACTTATGGTGATTTAAGTGGATCTTGTAGTGTCTACATATTTAAAAAACTGAGCAAAGATGATCCGGATGATCCTTCCTCTTTCGAGAATGGGTCAAAAGTTCATCTAGGTATGGTTCAACAATGTGCTAAATATCATGGAAAGAAAATTTCATTGCGCACTGAAAGGCTACCCGAAGATTTTGCAAGCCAAAAGGAATATTTTGTACGCGAATGTACCCTAGGGACAGATAAAGGAAGTTTTTTGTTGGCCTTCAGGTTTAATCTGAATCTAGTTATAGCCCAAAAAACCATCCATAAACAGTAAAATCCTACTACCCACACATGCATCAATAATCTGATCAATGAATGATGTGGGGTAGTTGTCCTTGGGAAAATCCTTGTTCAAATCCCAAAAATATGTACAAACGTGTATAGCCTCTTGTTTCTTATCGACCGAAACAAGATTGGATACCCATTCCGTTAGAGAGATAGGGTAAATGGAATCAACTTTCAACAATTTTTCCACTTTAGCCTTAACAACTTCCGCTTTTCGGGGATTCATAGTTATAATCTTTTGTCGAATAGGTTTAATGTTAGGGTACATTCTTATTTCATGCTCCAAAATTGGTGGGTCAATGCCTGACATCTCCTCGTAAGACCGTGCAAAGACACTGCGAAATTCCTTAAATAAGGCGGTATAACTGACAATCTCTTCAGGTGAAGAGTTTGCTCTAATATGCACATTTTCCACAACATCTGGTTTCTTAGAGATATTGATCCAAATGGTGGCGAAAATGTTTGTGATGTTCCCCTCAAAAAATACTCCCTCCTTGGGAAAAAGATTCATAGGAAGATCAATACCTTCAACTAGTCTCACATGGAACTCATAATTTTCTATCCTGCTCAGGTCTAGATGAAAATAATACTTGTGATGTAGATCTTCACAATTTTCTGGGTCTTATTATGGCTTCTAGAATGGCTTCATTAACAACAAAACCATATCTAAGTAGTCGTAAGAAGTTGATTTCTCTACCCATGTAGGAAAGTAAGCTTCACCCGACTCTTCTGAGACTGGAGGAGTTGAGATGGAATCATCAGTAGCATCAAATATAGCTTGATATGATACTTCTACTACAGATAAGGGCACTTGAGTTTCGTCTTACGAAGGGAGGACCCACGGGTCAGTTCTATCTACAACTGTTCATATGTTCTTCCTTACGCTCGTCGTACCTAGGTAGTTTATAGGGGTGGGCATATCAAAAGTGCCCATCAATGATGTATACATCCTAAATCCCAAAATTTCATTCATTGGGTGTTACTGATCAATCAAGGGCATGTTAGTCTCTAAAGTCTCCATACGACCTTCCCGAGTATATGACAACTGGTCAACATTTACCAACTTTCCTTTGTGTGGGAACACAAGGAATCAGAAAACATACAATGGAATAGCACACATCACATTGGTCCAACTCCTCCCCAAAAGTAAATTATAATCCAGAGGAGCATCAACTACTTCAATTTCCAAAGAGATCATTTTCCCTGCCATTTTTATTTCAAAAGATTGTAGGATACCATGTGGATGGAAAGACCTACCGTCCAAAGCGGTCAACAAAGTGTTAGATGGGACCAATTCAGGGGATTCCAGAGTGTTGCAACATGAAATCGAAATTACACACATGGATGCACCTTCATCTATCACTGTTTGCCCAATGTTTTTTCTCCATGGACAACATCAATAAAAAATTCCACATGGTAAGGTAGGCGCGGGTCGACATTAGAAAGATTAAACTTATCCACCAGGCTCGCAGATTCCATACTATCGATGGCTGACAAAAGTGAATCTCCCTGCGAAGGAAAAATCTAAAGCACTTCTAAGGCTGACATCACAGAAGGAATTTAGGCCAAACATTTTACAACTAAGTAGTTTGAAGAGACCTTCACGTTAGGGTTGTGAAATGTCTTTTTGAAGACAACTTTTAGTATCTTCAACATAGTATTAGTCAGTTTATTGATTGAAAGTGGGGATGATGTTTCAACAATTTGTTTATGTTTCTGCGGAGCCTCTGTTTCATAATTCTTAGCTTTGGTCTCTAATAAGGTATGGGATCATACCATATTGATATAAGATTGATCAGTAGAAGGATCATTTTGCGTGCCCCCAACGTTTTTCAGATCATTAGAAGTTGCATTCTGTCCTTGTGGAAACATATCCTTTAGGATGCTAGGTTGTTGTTGTTTCAACAACCTCTATGCTTGATCCATTAAGGGACATTGATAGGTCAAATGGTCTTCCTTGCATAGTTTGCAAGGAAATTTGAATTTCTTCTTTTCTTCCCCCCCCCTAGCATTGTTTGCGGGATTCTACTTGTTTTGATTTCCCTCACCCTTCTTACCCTTGTTCTTTTTCCCACTGAGCTACTGATTTCTCTTTTGGGTAGATTACATAGTATAAATGTTTGCACTTGTGGGTGAGGGGGTGGAAAATTTGGCTACCTCCACTGTATATTGCTTCATTGAGAGTTCATGTATTTGTTTGGAAATTGACTTTACAGTCGGTGTGTCAAATGAACCCACCACGGCATCAACATGTGGGCCAGGATTAGGTTTAGAAAATTCTGTGTTGGAACTTGGCGCCTCAGGAATAATCTCAAAGAGAATCCCAGACTGGGCATATATAAAATCCAGTTTTTGGGCCCTGTGTATGGCCTCCTCCTCTAAGGTCACTCCCGACATTGAAACATATTTTGAAATGTACGGCAATAAAGACTTCAAAAACCATTCCAACAGGAAATAGGGAAGAATATTGTCTTTAATCAACCTCTTTCTCCTTTTCCACTACTGATTGTGGTCAGAATATGAGTGCCCTTGTTATACCGAAAGGTCGAGAGAAGGTTTGTACCAACATCATACCAGACATGAAGTTTAAATTGATTCAAGAAAACGGTTGCTAAATCAAGAAAACTTTCGCAGGCGGAAGACAAGAGTTTGATAAACAATTTTTCCACTACACTGGTCAGAGTTCATTGAAAAATCCTCTTCGAATCAAATCAACGTTCAATGAGTTGTAGGAGCATGAAAAATGGAACATCGTGACATGGTCACTCGATTCCTCTCCAGTTTTCCATTCAAACTTATGATTGTCAGAAGGTAATTTAATCAGAACTTGTGGCTAAGCCAAATCATGGCACACATGGTCATTCATGAGTTTCTATAGGTCTGACAAGTTTAAAGTTTCCTAAAAAGTTAATATTGGCTGAGCCATAGATTGATATTGAGGAGTTTGGGGCAAGGACGCGTCCACACCAGTGTTCCCAAAAGAGAGGTTGGGGTTACCCCCAACCATCGACTGTGAATAAATAACAATGTTTTGAAAGGGATTCCACCCAAAGGTGCAAGGATTACTGGCCTGAGGTGTGTTGTACTGTGTTTGAATTATTCCAGTCGAAGCTAGAGTTGCAGATACAGGAGCTGTGATTCCCCTACTAAAAAGTGAGAAAGGAGAGCTACTGAAAGGTGCAACCGACACTTGAATAGAAGTTTGAAAGCTGAGACCTAAAAATGGGTTCGAACTTCCAGATGACACACCAACATAAGTAGGGGAAGGACCTACATACGAAGCAGATGGTGGAATGTGTCCCCCATACCATGAAAATACTTGGAAAAATGAAGTGGAACCACTATGACCACTTTGAGTGTTTAGAAATAAAGGAGAAAAAGTAAAAGGTACACTGGTTATTCCAGTGACCACCATGCTATATGGACCAACAATGTTTGAAGGTGCCTATGGATTAGCCACTCGGGAATTTGGAGACACCGGGGTTGATGACTTAAAGTTTAAGGACATTACTAGTGTAATAGATATACTTGGCTTGGGTGAACTCACTGGTGAAGGAGAGAATCCACTAGCCATCATGGCTAAAGTGGGGGTAGACATATCCCCTAGACCTTCTCCTGATCTAGACATAACAAAAATCAAAGGAACACCAATACCAGGTGGACCCAACATACGAACTTGCACTAAAACATGATCTCTTAAGTCAGTAAGAGGTGAATTGTAATTCCTTGCAAACTCTCTAGCTTGCAAATATTCACTTTCTATTGACAAGGGATCAATTTGAGTATAACAAAGTTCAGGTTCCCCTAGAATTTCACTGACTCCAGTTGATTTAAAAGAACCGTTTGTGTCCAATCTCTGCCTTTGAGGTGGCGGTGGAGTCTCCACTGTTGAGAGCAGAGGAAGGTTTTGCAACCTTCGAGACCTACAAGGAGGTTGATCCTCCACAGCTAAAGATTTAAATCACACACCTAGAGGTTAGACTAGATCACCAACATTCCACATATCACACCACTAAATAATACTAAGTATCACAAACACATGCATGTAAAAGATATACCTTCCAAAGGAGCGCTTGGGATGATGAGGGCCCAAAACAAACTAGTGAAAATCAGAGAACAATTACTTGGGGTCCCATGATAAGTTTTCTGGGTGCAAGCGTTTGAATCACCAAACCTCCATCCCAAATTGTTATCTAGGGTTTCCTCCTAAGTCTTCCCTAGGTACCGTGGAAATAGCCTTCCTCTGTCACCTGTGAAAGAACCCTAAAGTCTGGATACTATGGCTACCAAACTTACAAAAAGACTCCAGCGAAATAGTCACAGGTTTGTCTGGTATGCATGGGAAGGGTAGCTAAGCCCAAAATTTAGACAACACCAACACCTCACAGGGCCCAAGGTGGTATTGAAAGAACCCCCGTATGCACAACAATCCTGGTTAATGCTTGAACAAATTATTGGAGGGGTATCTCCGCAACTAAGTATTGACACAACCTTGTGCTTAACTCCTGTGTTAGAGGAGATTTTTGGTTGATCTATTGCAAACTTGGGTTTACCTAGAAGATAAGCCACTGAGTATGAGTTTAAATGATCTTGGATAGTTGAATATGACCTAGTCCAAGATCCTAGCCTAAGCTAGTTGATGTAAGGCCCTATAAAGAAAAAAAGGTTACTAGTAAATTTTAATTAATAGCGTACTTTTTAGGGTTATTATTACTCAGGTAATGGAAGTGAAACTCATGGTGTTATAACCCAACTGAAACCAAAAACACAATATGATGTAAAATTTTCAAATACAAATGCTATTTAGATTCTTTTTCTTTTTTCGAAACAAATGAATTTTTCTTTAAAACTTTGAAAAATGAAAGACTTTTTACTTTTTCTTTTTGAAAATAATGCAAAAATGAACATTTAATGATCCTATCTAAGACCAACAATGCAATTTTTTTTTCATTTTATCTTTTCAAAAATCAAAATCTAAATGCAAACTAATGCAACTAAGCAAGTCAGAGAGTATGAACATTTATAAATGCAAGAAACAATATTCAGATCCTATAATCACAACCTTGAAAAACTATGCAAAGTTGGGCCAAACCCTACTTGGGATGAACTACTGAAGTTGGAAACGAAGTGGATCAAAAGATTGAAAAAAGTGACAAGTCTAGACAAATATTAAAGTAACCGGATGCAGGAAACCAGACCAGAGCACTGATAGAAGACAAAAACTCATAGAACCACTTACACTTCAACCAATAAAGCAAAGAGGAAAGACCTAAACAAAATCTTGCACATGAATTCAAACCTAACCTCATCAATCATAAAGCTTGTAAAAACAAGTTAAGCGTGAAATGCAACATACAACAGATCAGTCAGAACTTAGGACACAACCCCAAAAGGGTAGTCAAATTCCAAAAAAATATCAAAACAGGGAAAACCCTAGAGCCTAGAAACTCTCCTATAGGAATTTGCGACTGTCTAGTGGGAAATCCATGAGTCACTCATGAATGTTCTTAAGGAAACCTGCGACTTCAAGTAAGAACTTGCGACTATAAGTACAACAATCTGTGAGTGGTTCTAAATTTTTTCAAAAATAAAAAATGAAGAGACCAGGAATCCTAAAGGTCGAGAAAGACTGACTGAAAATTAGATAATTGCAAATAATTACATAAACAAAAGAGCAAAAACTGGATAGAAAACTTGATTGAAGAGGCCCCAACACAAACTAGACTCCCCAGCGGAGTCGCTAGTTCTGTTCTGAGGGATATCTACCTTATGACTTGGGGTCTTAGGGTTAGCAACATACTAGGGTATAAATTGCAGACATCAAGGATGCATAAACATATATAAGAAAAATAGGGTTAGTGGGACATGTACCTTTTTACCGACGGTTGACCCAAGCTTTAACCTTGTTCCTCAGATGCTCCTCAACCTTCTGATCTTCTATACCTACAACAAATATTGATGTTCCTCCACAGTATCCCTTATTGTGATATAAAGAAGCATGGATATATTAAAATTTCATTTAAGAATAAATAACAATACATATCATGATTCATAACAAAAAAATCATGCACTAGGACAATATGGAAGAAATACACTCTTTATTAAGAAGTTCAGGTAACATTACAACCCTATCTGAGACAAGCTTCTCTGTAGAACAAGAAGCTGAGTCCTCTTGCTCTTCTCTCCAATGGATTCCTCTAGCATAACCTTGCTCTCCAAAATTTCTTCCCCTATCCTCTAGCACTCCCCTCTCTTTATAATTGCTGGTGAGGAGAGGTTTCGAGGCCTAGGATGGTTAGGGGAGTTATGGAAGTTATCATTCCGAACCCAAATGCCCTTAAACTAATCATCTTTTTTATTTTTAAGTTTGTTTTAATGGAACTTGCGGGTATGGATAAGGAAGCTCGTGACTGGCTTGCAACTTTTATGAAGGAAACTCGTGAGTGCAAATTTTTAGGGATAACCATGGGTTGCATATGGGATGACCCATGAGTGACACACGATTTGTCACAAGAAGATCTGCGAGTGCAAGGAACACTCATCTATGAAAATTGGCAAAGCTGAAGGAAACAATATGTATTCAAGAACCAACTCATCTATAGGGTTATGGTCACTTCAATCCATAATGTCCTTTTGTGTATCGACAAGCCAGAGTCGATACTCAGACGGAGAAGTGATATTTCATGGTATAACAACACCACAAGTGGGAAATTGTGCAAAGGTTAGCACTACAAGATGATGGAATTGCTCCATTCCAAAAATCCTTATCACTAGTTAAGAGTCTTCCAAAATTTCAAATAGAATAAGTAGTGCATCCTTGATACAACAATGTGTTTAAAAAACCAAAATTCTAGGAGAATTAAAAAATATTTTACTACAAAGTCCAATATTCAACATCAACTTGCAAATTCTTTAAGCCAATGTGCTTTAAACAATCTCAGAACAATAATTGAGAATGCACTGAAAAAACAAGCATCTTTTTTTCAAAAACCTACCAAAAAAAAAACCAGTTTGGTTGAAATATGAGTAAACTATACTCTATATTGGGATAATTACATTTGATTTCACAAAGAAAATGCATTCAAACGCAATGTTGTTATAGGAAAAAGGAAAAACTTTCAAAACTTACCACAATTAAATGCATTTGTATGGATCATAAAGCCCATCCTAATCTTAGAAACACTATTTCCAACACTCGATTTTGCAAAACAAACATTGTTTTATATGGCCTATTTATAAAAGCATTGCCTATTCAAGCACCATAAAACAATGGAAAGTTGTATTATGAGACCGCCAAAACATGACTATGTTTAATGTATCTTAACGGAACGTAAATTTTTTAAAGACATAAAATATTATATGATCAATGCAACATTGCATTTCATAAGCAACAAATGGAAAAAACCTATCAAGCAAATCCCAACATTTGTACATTGTTTCAAATGACCTTTTCTCAAAAACAAGCCCTACATGAGCATTAAAAAAAACACTAGAAAATTTCATTCCAAGAGGGACAAAAGCCCTCTATGATTATTGCATTCCAACAAAATAACAAAACTGCAAAGAAACAAAGGTTCCCATTATCAATGCAACAATGCATTTGAGAAGCAAGATAAACAACTTTGAAGCAAAACCATGAAACGTTCTTTATAATAAGACTATGGTTAAATTCTAATGACTATATTAAGACCATGGTTTATTATAGTAGAAGGATATTCTATAAACATAAACATAGGTAAAAAGGCAAATGTATCTATTAAAACCAAAAAGGAATAAAATGTAGGAATTAAAAGTAGCAACCAGAACTAGTAAATAGGAAAGTAAACCTGGAATAGATGAGAATAGAAATGGTCAAGCTTATCTGTATGCAACGAATATATTTCATTTTTGTATTTATAATCATATAACTAAATTAACCAAGGGAGAATGATCAAGTTTTCTTATATGTAATGAACATCCTCTTCTTAATTCAACAAAAAATGTCAAAGTCAAGAAAGGAATTCCAGAACGTTACATAAAGCAACAAAAGACATGTTTTCAGACACAACATAGTTTTCTTCGCCAATGTAGGTAATTGCATCGATGATGAAGTTTTGTTTATGAGACTTCCAACATTGAAGTGCTTCAACTTATGCAAGAGCATACATAAATGGAGTGGGTTTTGGTTGCAAAACCATTTTTAAAACTAATAAATTTATACAGAAGACAATTGTTTTTTATGAAAATCTTTTTCAAAGTAAAGCTTAATTGATTGGTTTGTTAAGTTGTTAGTGTAACATGACATTTTAGTTGAGATTATTCCTTCCAGCTATTGGGGTAATGACACCTGCTCCAAATCTCTTCAAAGGCCCATTCCCAGATTAATCTGGTGTAAGGGCAGTAGAAAAATAGATATTTCTTATTTTTGATGTTCGCCTGGAAAATCACACATAGGGAGGGTACTTGAATGCCATGTTTGTTTAAATTCTTAGTTGTAATAAACTTTTCATGCACCATTGTCCAACATAATGCATTAATCTCGAGGATACCGTATCTATTCTAGAAATACTTCCAAATTCTTGATTGTTGAGGAAGGGGGACAATCAATGTTTTTAAATATAGCCTTGCTTGACCAAGTAGTTGGAGCATACATGACCCCAATCATCTAAGGATATGGTGTCCAAACAAGCTAGGCTAAGTAAATGAGTTGGAGGAGTGAGGGACCATTTGGTCTAGTGGTCATTTTCCCATATGGATATGTCAAACATAGTTATTAGGCATTGCGAATCCATCTTGATTCATAGTGTCCATAGTGTCTCCTGAGACTCTAAAGGCTTGTTCCCCATTATATTATCTTTCAAAATGCAAAAAATGTTGGGATAATTAATTACAATATTAATTAAAAAGTTCAAGAATTAACTATCAACTCTAGGTTGAAGACCTCTTACTAGTTATAATGCAATATATATGTAGGCTAAAGTTTCATAAATTGCATTAGTTTATCTACTATGCTTCTAAGAAAATAAAATTGCACTCATCACACTTCAAATATTTAAATCTATCTCAATCACTCTTGACAATTTTCATGTACTTGAACACCGATCATGCTACTGTGAACCTACTGTCACCAGGTATCTCTTTGTATGAATTTGGCTATTACCATTTCCATGAATCACCTCACCTGACATTGGACAACTTTGATAAAGCCACACCACACTTTGCAAAATTAAAGGACTAATCTATTGTCGATAGTAAAATAAATTAACTTATGTTACAAAAGAAAAAAATTCTTCATAAAATAAAATTGCAGAAATAAATAACCACACATATAAAAATATAATTAAACTCCATGTTCTCATGGATCAATTTCTTTCTCCCAAGAAGAGAGAAACAAACTAATCTATACAACATCATAAAAATAAATAAATTACACTACATATAAAATAATAAAACTACAATGTACATCAACACAAAATATTGTGAAGAATAATCTATTCCATCATGAATTGGATAAATGCTCTAAGATTCCTCCTCTTGAAATGAATAAGGCACTCTTATTTATACATGATTTTTCTTGAAACAATTACTAAATATAGATCCGAAATATACTCAAGTAGTTTCAACGACTTGCTGATAATAAGGACCTCAAAACCAATTCAAAGCTAATTCCAAGATCTTTGCTAACTACTCAAAACTAACCTTATCAAGAGTTCCAATATTCTTTCCATCCAATATGGTTGAAGATAATACAAATCCATAACATATCTTTGTGGTTGAATATTCAAAATATTTATTTTTATGGAGTAGCAAAATTATACCACACATGTAACAACGAATGACTTGGAGTAATAGCATGAGATATACCACCATCATGAGTGGCAACAAATAGTAAAATACGATTTTTGAAAAATTACAATATGTGTTATTGAGATTTTTGGAGTGTAGGCTTATTTTGACTTGATTATCCCTCATACCAAAAATATTGAATTCCCGCTTTGTGGATATTTAGTTATAGGACTTGCAACAAGTGTTGTTACAACAACTTGAGTAACAAGAAGTGGCAATTGCTTCTACACCAATCAACAAGCTCACCCATTTTCCAAAGATGAATGAAATATGTTAATTTCTAAATCCCTTGGAAAACACCTTGATCCTCAATCCCTCATGTAAGCATTAAAATGGATTGATACAGGTCATAAGTAAGTACATAGGGATTAGAAATAGGTAAAAGAGGATGTAAAAAGATGATAATTCCATGACCCAACAAATATATTTTCCATTCCCTGGAATCGACATGAACTAAGGATGGATTAATGGGACCAATGATTTGATTAGATGCCATATACGACACCCCTTGGTCTCTAGGATTCTTCCATCCATGCATCGATTCCTTGCATTGTTATGTATTTATTACATATTGCTTGCTTTCGTGACCACTCCTACTTCCCAATAATTAGTTTCCATCCTAGCTTGGAACCCATGGAAAGATTCCTGATTAAAGGGTCCCTTAATACAGTCAAATGTTATACATATTTCTCGTCATCATCATACACTAAGATCAAAACATCATAACTTGACTTGATTCCCTAATTTATGAATTTAAATTTGGACTTGGATCAATGATTTAAAGCCTTTGTACACCATCGCACTTTCCTCGTGGAAAAAGTGCATTACCTAAGTATGTAACTCCTGTTTTCCATGCACAAAAAGTGGTACCACAACCACTTGCCTTTGTACAATGAGATATTCCCTATTGGTAACACTTTGTCATAGTTAACAAAGAGCAGTGCCCAAGTTTAAAATATAAAAAGAGAAGTTTCATCAAGCTTCTCCAACCTCAGCTTCGTGGCAACCTCATCCCTAGACTCTTGAGCCACCTGGACTCGATATCCCTCCTTCAATAGGATCTCCCCTCCAACTCATCCAAAATAATATCAACCATCCCTATCCTTCCATGGATATAAATATTGGCTCATCCCCCATGGGTAATGGGATGAAGATTATGCTACAACACCAAAATTTTGGACAAATCTAGCCAAGGAGAGTAGGCATTAGGTGGACAAGTTGAATCTTTGGAGGCAAGATCTTGCTTGAGGAGAGACTTCTCAACACTAAGGCTCTTGGTTGTTATCTCTCTCTTATTCTATTAATGCAATGGAAGTTCATTTCCCATGAAATATATTATGTACTCATCACTTGTTCCATTATTGAATTCCTTAGTCATCAATATAGGATTGTAGATCGTACTTGGTACTTTTAATCTTGTATGATTTTGTGGCGTTCTTCTTGCAGGTAAAACTGTGGAGATATAGCGTTCTAGAAGGCTAGTACATTACATTACGTGACAGGTGAAAGATCCATTCCAAGCATCTATCAATCTTAGGGGAAGTGCTTCTCATTGTTGTAACTCATTTTTTCTAGCTGTAAGGACTTCGGTCTAGGAAACAAATTCTGTCCAGAGAAGGTGAGAATTTCCAGCAACAAATCTGGAGACATACTCGGGAGAGTGTCTAGAACTTCCGTTCTTTCTTGATTCTTAGTTATTTGCCTCCGTTTCAAACTTCAATTTCTCCATTAATCAAATATACTAGTTGTTTAGCTGGATTTGGCTTAAGACTGATCATATTTGCTTAGATCTGTCCATATTTGCTTCATATGCCTTATTTCTTGGTTTTTTATTATCATTAATTTCCAGTAAATTGAACTCTAACATTGCCTTTTTCGCTCTGTGTCTTGATTTGGGACTTGCAAGTGCCACTGCGACTGGGTAGTGTACCAAAGGTGACCACCACACTTTCTATAGAGGAAAAAAGTGGTGCCACTGCTCTAATCCAGTGGACAAAAGGTGTTATTTCCGTTCTGTTCCTGTGGACCATAGGCGTTACCAGACTAATAGCACTCTGTACAACACCTCCAGCCAGTGGTGCGAAGTAGGGTTTTGATCCCAATGTATTTTTGAAACTTGACATTTGTATTTTTTTATTTATGGACTTGATTATGGCTTGTTACTATTAATTTCATCTTTGAATTGAAATCTAAGTATTGAATTAGGCTTGGTTAGGGTTATACCTCCGAGAACTAGTCGAACTAGCTTGTGTGCTTCTTGTAATTTTGATTTTGGTTTAAGAATTGTTTTGGCAAGGAATAGTAGATCTAGATCTCTGAGTTTTGTTTAATCAAATTGAAATAAAGTAGATTTGATTTAGTTTCTTCATTAGTTTAATTTGAGTTGTTTGCAATCTTTGATATTTGAAAATTGAGATAAAGGTCTAGGTTGAGCTTATGTTTGAGTTGGTATAGACTTGATTGGTCTTTCAGACTCTCAAGTGTTTACAGTCTGCTTGTTTGTTAAGTGATATTACTCTCAAACAAAAAGGAAAAAGTGTGTTGTGTACTTCTTAGTTTCATTTTTTAAGAAGATTGGAAAATGTGGTGTGTTGAGTAGTTATCATAGATTTTTCTTTCAAAAAGAGATCTTGGCTTTTCCTTTTCCAGAACTTTTCTTTTGAAGTCATGTTGTTATTGCAATAGGTATCAAGATGTAGTTCTTTTTCATTTGCTTTAGATTTAGTATTTTCTGGATAAAGTAGAAATCGAACCTCTATCCCTCCTCTAAGTAGGGAATTTTGCGAGAGTATAAGGATTTGCACAATCATTCTACATGGTTTTAATTTTATATACTCACCTCATGCATTCAATTAACCGCAAAGACAAAAATCAAGTGCTAGACTTAGGTTAATTTTTTTTAGAAAGGTGTGATAGGTTAGAGACGTGTTCCAACGACTTTAAGCATAGCAACTGTCATTTTTTTCCTGCACTGCATCCTGGGGATCGTGTGGTTCTTCCACGTATTGTTGGTATATCCAATGACCTTTCACCTACCCTTGAGGTATATATAAAGGTACTTCAAGTACTCAATTGTATATGGGAAGGTCCCTTTCGAATGGTTGTGCATTAGACAACACTACTATGGAGTGGAGCTCCCACGTACCTTGCGTGTATAGGGAGACACTTTTAGGGATCCCGAGACCATTCGAGCATAGACCTTTGACCTTCCTATCATAGCAATACACCAAGAACAACACTCTGGGAGATTACTATGCAAATACCATCCAGGTAGTTGGGTATTTAGGCAAGGGTACGGTCCAAATCCTCCTTGTTGTGCTCTACTATTGGACCCTGCAATATATAGTGAGTTGTGGTGGTTTGACAATCCTGTAAGGTTCCTGACTTTTTCCCACTCCTATCACAAGTTATAATTGTTTCTTTAGCATGAGTAGGGTTTGTCTTGCTTGCTTAGATAAATACTTTTACCTTTGAGATCAGTTTGATTTTATAAACTGGCTGATTTTCCGTGGAGGAGGTCCCGTCGGTTACAAGGATTATCACCGAAAAATCCTCTGAATCCTCTGAATCAACCTCCCATGGAAAGAGACATGGAGAACCATTCTGACGCAAGTAGTGCTTTGATGCTAGAAATAGAAGGAGTTCTAGTTGAGGAGGAACTAGTTGAATCTCCTCCTCCCAATTCTACCTTAACAGAACTTTCTATACCACCACTAGCAGAACAACCTTCATCTTGGAATGCCTATTTTTTTTGTCTTGAATCCTTATGGACCTGGGTTCCATCAGTTTATTCCTAATGAGAATGTAGCTCCCATAGTTGGGCCTAATTCTCCATCTTGGGAAACTGCCCTTGGTCAAGCTATCTCTCAGTTCGGTACTATTACTACCGTGAATGTGTCAGCTATGGAGTTGACCCCAAATTCTAGAAGAGCTCTCCCATACCTTATACCTAGTGATGTTTTAGGTAGGTCATTGAATATTCCTTCTAGTGCTGTTCCAACCAATCCTCGATCTGCATATACGGTGTCTAGAATTTCTACTCCTTTGAGAGTGCTATAGTTATCTCATAATCCTTTGTCAAATCCACATGTGGGAGGAGATCCTATGCCTTCCATGGGTTTTCCAAATGTTGGGAGTCAATTTGTCCCTCCTACATCCCAACTAGCTAGAGGTTCTTATGTGCATGTTCTACATAATATCTCACATTCCCCCCCTCTAGCTATTGGAACTAGTGGTCACTCTGGTCTTGGTCCTATTGGTCATGCTTCGTAGCCTCCTACATCAGCTTGGGTCCCTCCACAACAACCTAAAATTGGTAATCAATACCTTAGTGCGACATAGTACAGCAATCCTTTATATGTCCCTTATCCTAGAGGAGTTACCAATCAATGGGCTCAACCTACTTATGGGCCTCAATCCGGACCAAACTAGGTTCAACCACCCTTTATGGGTCAAAATTCTCCTAACTATCAACAATTTGGAGGGTTTTATGGTCAACGTCAATAGACCTTTGGTTATATAGGGGTGTCTTTACCTTACCAATATTATAATTATCCCCAACCCAATCGAAAACTCCCATTTTTGGATACATTGTATTTACCTAACCTATCCAAGTTAATAAATGATCCCATCCAACATGATCTGTTTTTTTCTACCATCTCTGTCAAACTCCCATTAGACATCCCAAAGTTTGATGGTAAACAAGGTGAAGATCACAAAAATCACGTAATGACTTTCCATTTGTGGTGTTCATCCAACTCCCTTGTGGATGATTCTATCCGATTGAGACTATTCCAAAGGACTTTGACCGACACGAGCACAAAATGGTACATTGAAGTTCTACAACATTCGTTTGTGGATTTTAACTCTTTGGCAACAATATTTATTACTCATTTCCAGTTACCTATCCAGTATGAGAGTGGCACATATCTCTTGACCTCTCTTCGAAAAAATACCTTCACTCACATATTAGATCATATCCATGAGTGGAGAATGCGTCAAAGGTTAATCAAGGATCCCATTTCAGATCAACGTTTGGGTGACTGGTTCACCAAGTCCTT
Source organism: Pseudotsuga menziesii (assembly GCA_001517045.1). Taxonomy (NCBI): domain Eukaryota; kingdom Viridiplantae; phylum Streptophyta; class Pinopsida; order Pinales; family Pinaceae; genus Pseudotsuga; species Pseudotsuga menziesii. The sequence continues at coordinate 35,962 of LPNX010415618.1, read as the reverse complement.
GTTGCCACCTATTGCATGAGATGTGGCCATGGGTGGTGCTGTGATAGAAGAGCATGATATTATCCGGGCCCAATACTTAGACCTAGTATATTCCCAGTCTAGAAATTTATATGATTTAATTCCTCATGCTCCTCGCCCTAGCACCGATCCTGCTAAACCACTTGCAGAGACACTTGCTGATGGTTTTGTTGGTACAATCTAACCTTCATCTGATGGTTTTGTTGGTACAACTCCTTCTACTCCTATGGTGTCCACCTAGGTGAATGAAATTCAATCCTCACAATCACATGACAATAAGAATAAAGTAAAAGGTAAGAATAAGAAACCTAGAAACCAGTAGGAGAGCACTAAAACATCTACCCTAGAGAATGATGCAAAACCTAAATGGAAGGCTCAGTATCCTTGCTTATTGTCTGGATATTCTCACTTCATGAAGGAGTGTCCTTGTCATGAAGAGATTAATAAATTATTGAAAAGTAATCTTGCACCAGCAATATTAACTGACCCCTTTCCATCCCAGAAACAGTTGATTGTCCATACATCTGTGCATGGTTCTTCATCCACCTCTGAATACATTTGTATGATGCCCGTTGAAGCAGTTGCGTTGACTACCAGAAGTCAGACATATGATAAGAAACCTGAGAAGAAATATGAGGGTACTTATTCTGAGAAGACTCCTCCCATCAACCCTTCTCCTCCACCTCCTTCTAATGGTCCTCTTTTTTTTGTAAAACCTACTTTTGACATAATCTTGCATCCCGCGAAGAGTACAATCTGTAAAAACGATTTCACTCCTAGTGCTCGAGCTACCCAATTTTATAATGTTGTTGAAGATATAGCTCAAGCACCCTATACTATGTCTACATTGGAAGTACTCTCGAGAATTCCACCATCATCACGTTTAATGTGGATAATTATAAATTGAGGCTATCTCGTTAGCTCGCTTTTCAAATTACTACTAGAGTGATGGGTAGAAAGGTCCATCGTACTGTTTTTGACGAAGGGGATTTCACCTCTGTTTTGTCTATGTCTTACTGGAAATCCATTAGTTCTTTTGATTTGAATAAGTCACCAACAATGTAAAACCTACTTTTGACATAATCTTGCATCCCGCGAAGAGTACAATCTGTAAAAACGATTTCACTCCTAGTGCTCGAGCTGCCCAATTTTATAATG
>LPNX010415618.1:0-34387 GCA_001517045.1 Pseudotsuga menziesii | reverse complement strand
ACCAACAATGTAAAACCTACTTTTGACATAATCTTGCATCCCGCGAAGAGTACAATCTGTAAAAACGATTTCACTCCTAGTGCTCGAGCTGCCCAATTTTATAATTTTGTTGAAGATATAGCTCAAGCACCCTATACTATGTCTACATTGGAAGTACTCCCGAGAATTCCACCATCATCACGTTTAATGTGGATAATTATAAATTGAGGCTATCTCGTTAGCTCGCTTTTCAAATTACTACTAGAGTGATGGGTAGAAAGGTCCATCGTACTGTTTTTGACGAAGGGGATTTCACCTCTGTTTTGTCTATGTCTTACTGGAAATCCATTAGTTCTTTTGATTTGAATAAGTCACCAAAAATGTTAAAATATTTTGATGGACAAGGTTTTCAACCCCATGGGATGCTTCCGACTTTGTCCATTGAGCTAAGAGGGAAAACCGTTTCTATCCAGGTAGAAGTGGTCGATACTCCTCGTGATTACAATTTATTCTAAGGAAGGAATTGATTCTATGCTATGATGAACATTGCATCGTCAGTTTTTCATACACCCCAATTCCCACATCAAGGGAAAATTATGACCATAGATCAACTTGATTATTGCTCATCGGATATCACTGTTTCCATGGAAAACAATGTTCCAATGTTAGGGCAGGAACCTCCTCCCTATCACTATGTAGGAGTTGGATTGCTGAAATATTCTTCACTCATGGGAGTTTTTCCATCCACCACTACCCCTCCTAGTACATAAAATACCATGGTAAACATGATATCCTCCATGACCGGGGGCATTTCTAAGAGAAAAGAGATTGCTGAATCATCTTCTCTAAGTCCCGAAGAAGCCATGTATGAATCCATTCAATCTATTTCTCATGCATACATAGATGATCATCATTTAGTAGCATCCTATCCTTGGATTCATGATCATGATCATCATTGGATAGATTCCCCTCTCTTGACTTTGGATTATCTCTCACATAATTTTTTGTTAGATGAGTCCATTATGGAGATCATGATTCTGGATGAATATTTATGGGAATACTCTCATCATTGATCATTGTTTCTTCCTAATTCCAATTCGGTGGATTCAAAATTTCTTTCTTTGATCAGCTTTGATATAGTCGAGATTCCATAAACACCTGTATTACTGCAAGGTGTTAATTCTAAAGGGAATTTAACTAATATCAGCAAAACAATTCCCATCGATACATCGGTCAAGCCAGGTGTTGTCGAGCATATCCATATAGGCCAGAACTTCTTGGAAATGGAAATCGAAGAATACCAAGCTCTTTTTAAGGAATTTCAGGATTTTTTTTCCTAGACTTATGAAGAAATGCTAGAATTGATCCATTGATCATTGTACATGAAATCAAGGCATACCCGACGATAAGAACTGTAAGGCATAAAATTTGCCAGGTACACCCAAGAAAAGCTGCAACCATTAAAGCTAAAGTTGAGAAGATTTTGAAAGATGGTTTTATCTATCTCGTGCCTTTAACCGAGTGGGTGTCTAATATTGTTCCTGTTGCCAAGAAGAAGGGAACTATTAGGGTTTGTATCGATTTTAGGGACCTGAACAAAGATTGTCCAAAGGACAAATTTCCTACCAGTCACATCGATCAGATCATCAAAAACTATGTAGGAAGTGTCATTTTTTCCTTTATGGATGGATTTTTCGGCTATAATTAGATCAAGGTCTTACTTGCTGACCAGCACAAAACGACATTTATATGTACATGGGGAACCTTTGCTTATCAAAATATACCTTTCGGTTTTAATAACACTGGAGATACCTTCAAACGAGCTATGTCGTATGATTTTCCTGATATAAAACACATAGTGGAACCGTATCTAGATGGCCTACCTTCGCATTCACAACAGCGGGAAGACCATTCAGGGAAACTTAGACACATTTTCCTTCGATTTTGTCATTATCGTATTTGGCTCAATCCACACAAGTGTGTTTTTTGTTTTGAGCCGAGAATTTTACTTGGTTTCGTTGTTTCAAAGGATGGAATTCAAATTGATCCATTAAAAATTGCTTCTATCGTGGCCTTACCACCTCTAACAGATATAACTGAACTCCAAATTTTGCAAGGGAAGACAAACTTTCTTTGTCATTTTGTATGCAATTTCATAGATAAAATGCATGGTTACATGCGTCTCTTGAACAAGAACACTCCCTTTCTTTGGGATGATCAGGCTCAAAGAGATTTTGATAATTTGAAACAAGTTATAACATACTCACCTGTGATTCACCCCCCAAATTATTCAAAATATTTTCTGCTTTACATTGCCACCTCCACTACTACCATTGGCATGGTTCTAGTGCAGGAATATATGAAGGTCCAAGTGCATGTGATAAATTACCTTGGCAAGAGTCTTCTTGACTCCGAAACTTGTTACTCACATGTGGAGAAACTAGACTTGGCTATGGTCATCGCTTTGTAACTTTTTCATCACTACATCCTACTTCACACCACTACTGTTCTTGCATATCAAAACCCTATGTACTATATTCTCAGCCATCAGGTACTAGGGGAAAAATATTCTTATTGGATTGTCATCCTACAAGAATTTGATCTCGAATTTTCCAAGATCAATTCCAAGAAGTCCTCGGTCTTCGTGGATTTGATGTGTGAACTTCCCCATGCTATCATGAAAGCTGAGCCCAATGATTAATTTACAGACGAATTCTTGTTCTTGATAATCATGAAGGACCCATGGTATAGAGATTTGATCATATATCTCCAGACCCAAATATTTCATCCCAATCTATCTCGCGAGGATAGCTGGCGCATTCGTCACTACGCTAAGTATTAAATCATTCTGAATGACACCTTATACCGACATGGTATTGACTTCATTCTTCGACGATGCCTTACACATGATGAGGCTGAACAAATCATGCATGATTTCCACTCTGGAGCATGTGACGGTCATCTTTCTGGGATGGCTACAACTCCTAAAATCCTGTGCGCTGTGTATTTTTGGCCCTCAATATTCAAAGAATGTCATGAGGTGAGTAAGAAATTCCCACCATGTCAGCTTTTCTATCAAAAGAAGTGCATCGACCCTGCTCCGTTATACCCCATCATTGCCGTTGGATTTTTTCCAAATGGGGGATCAAATTTATGCATTGTAATCCTACCTTAGCTAGGGGGCATGGTTACATAATTGTAGCCGTGGATTATTTCACAAAATGGGCTGAGGCAATGCCTACATATGCAGAGGATGGCAAGAATTCCTCCCTCTTCCTATTCAATCACATCATAGCTAGGTTTGGAGTTCCACAAGCCATAGTAACTGATCATGGATCTCATTTCCATAATAAGATGATGGCTGAGCCGAGTACCAAGTTGGGGTTTCATAATGAAAACTCAACCCCCTACTACCCACAAGCTAATGGCCAGGTTGAAGCCATTAACAAGGTCTTGAAGACTATTCTTCGTAGGATGGTTGGAGATCATAAATCCAATTGGCACTTAACTCTTTTTTCTTCACTATGGGATTACATAACTTTAGTCAAAACAACAACTGGTTTCATGCCTTTTCAACTAGTCTATGGACTAGAAGCTGTCCTACCTATTGAGTGTGAAATTCCATCACTCAAGCTTGCAACTGATCCTCTACCCAAAACTTCTACCGAAGAAGAATGCTTTCTTTATGTCTTGAACCTTGATGAGACTCGGAGAGATGCCGCATTGGCTAATGAGTCGCATAAAAAATGGGTCAAGGCTCAATATGATAAATCAGTTCAACCTCGTGTTTTTAATGAAGGAGATCTGGTTCTGACGTATGATCAGAAACATGCAAAACTTGGCAAAGGAAAGCTTGAATCCATGTGGTATGGTCCCTACATTATAAGTAAAGTCTTTGACAAAGAGGCTTATGATCTTGATGATTATGATGCGATACCTTTCGGGAAAACTCGCAATGGGTTGTACCTGAAAAGGTACTATGCTTGAGTTATCTTTTGCGTTAGTTCCTTGTATATATGTACATTTTTGGATTTTAGTGTGGTTTTTGTTATTTAATATGGTTTTGAGTTCTTGTCAATACTGTTTATCCCATGTTTTGATTCTTTAGATCAAATGGATTTCTATGGTTTTGATGATGGTGCTTTCCATCACACTCTAAGCCTTACATCAACCACTTGGGTGTTATATTCCCAAACCCATGACCTAGTTAGTTCAGGTTTGGTTTGTATAGGTCCATCCACCAATAACATTGCTGAGTACCATGCGGCAATAAGTTTGTTAACCGAAGTTGCATCTCGCGACATTGACCATTTGGTAGTCTTCATGGACTCACAACTAGTGGTTTCTCATTTAAACCACGTTTATGCCATTCGGAACCCGATACTTCTTCATCTCTTTTGGAGAGTACATTTTTTGGAAAGGTCATTTGAAACTATTACTTATCATCATGTTCCTAGATCTTGTAACACGGTTGCAGATTCATTGGCCAATTACATGTTGGATCGGTACATTGCACATTCATAATATTTGGTAAGTAAAATACATCGTTCATTTTGTAAATAAATTTAAATAGTAAAAATACATATAACTCATATAAATAGCATCCCATGATTTAAAACAGATAGGCCACCAATAAATTTTGTGTATATATATAATCAAAAGTGTGTTTTTACAAAAAATGGTCTCAAGACCCCGACTAAAGTATGTTGGCTTTCAGATATACAAAATATAAAAAAAGAATGAATCTAGATAGATTACAGTGTCTACATAATGTGGGATCTAATGGTGCTTGTGATAGCACATGACAACCCTAGCCACTTTATGTAGAAACCGTCCAAATCGGTCTAAAACCCCCGTAGTTTTTATTTGGTACCTCCTAGGGAGGCCATCTACAATAATGTCGAGGATGTCCAATGTAAACCAGCTGAGATTCTTCTTGAGATTGGTCAAATCATGATATTCTTTATGAATGAAGCGGCCCCCCATTCTCCTGTTAATGGGAGATGAGCCCCCAGATCGTTCCTGTCCCACATATGTATGAGAAAAGTAGGTCTGGTTAACATACATAAAAATCGTAAAAATTTAAAACATAAAAACATCGAATTATCAGTGTCTCACTTGCCCATATCACCCCACTGGGCACCTTCTGGTAGGGATAGATCAGTATCTCCTCGAAAATTAGTGTCTGCATACGCGTAGTCCTCAATCATGAGGAGCTAATTTTCTAACCATCTGAAGAATGCAGTCCTGTATTTTACCCTGGAACCCCGACCATTATGACGGGCCATGATCTCTACCGACCGTAGAATACGAGGGTCCCGTGCCCTCAACTCAGTAAGGCCAATTGTGGCCTCAGATAGGGTACCCTCTCAAAGAAAAAGGATACTAAGATAGTGTCATAGCCGAATTACTTCAGCTCTCCTTGCCGACATTTAGTCAGTTGTTAAGATCAAAAGCGACATGGAGGGAGTTAAGATCAAACCAAATATGTAGATAGAATGGTACAATCCAAGAAACTTTAGATCTTGACCTTGAAATAATGAGGTCAAAAATTGAAAGTTCACTAATCTGGATTTTTCATCCATAGAAATTCGCACCCTCCTAGGACGAATTCCAACATGTTATTTCAGGATGAAGTTTGCAACACTCCAAAGTATGGAGCCTTAGTTTCTGAAAACGGATAATTTTAGCACTCCTCTGATACCATGCTATATTTTATAGATGTAGCAGTATAAGTTCAATTTCATAATAAACAGGATCACTAAAAGAATAACCAAGCACATAAATAATAGGCACAAATATTTTGATTTGGGAAACCACTAAGGGAGAAAACCCAACAACCTTCTAATAGATATAATTAGTTAAGAGAGAAGTGTACATTCGGATACATATATCACATATATATCAGAAAGATAAACCCCAATAAAATAAGAGTGAACTTCTTCAATGATGGAGAACCTTAGAAAACTTCTTCTTGTACCAGTAGTGAATTTGTCTTCTTGCTTGAGAAAACTTTCTTGTGGAGAAATGAAGGAGGCATCTTATATTTATACTTTATCATGTAAACTTTTTCATATTCCAACTAGGTCTGAATTTTCTTCTACTTGGCTGATTTGTCTTTTGGGTGGCAAGTTATGTGTCAGATTTGTGTTTCTTTTGGAGCTGACTTTGTGAGGATGCCTCACATAGTTACCATATCAACACATTTTACATGTAACATTTCACATATAACATTTCACAATGGCATTGGAGAATGCAATACAACACAAAACTTTATTTTATTTTATATCAATAAGAGGTCATTTGTCATACAAAATGGGACAACATAAACTCCACAATAATCAAAATGTCAACATGCATGTAATTTTTATATTTATTGGTAACCCATTTTATTTCAATTGGGACACTTTGTCCAATACATTATACAAAATGTCTGATTTTCATAGACAATTATTTCAAAATATACAACAAATTGTATTACCATCCAAAATATATGGATCATCATTCTTCGATGGAACTGTTTTCAGTGCTCAAGCCATTTGCATGACTTGGATTATTTGGTTGAATATTTTGTTGATTGCCTCAATTGTTTTATTCTTCATCTTTGATACACAAACACAAAAATAAAGTGTAATGTGTGTCTCTACATTACTGGGAATGATGAAAATTAAAATAGATAATATACATAAATGTAAATTGAAAAACGATGTACCATAGAAATAATTGAGTCTTGAATGATACACATTATTTCAAAACCAAATCTCATGCCTTCTTTCAACAAGTATTCTGTTGGTTCCACTCCATACTTTGTTTCTTGTAAGTTTTATACCCCATAGGAAACCATAGATTTAAAATAGAGGATTTGTGTTGTTCTATTAATGATAAAATGGGAGAAGCAAAACAACATAGATACTTACAAATTCAAAAATTAATTTTTGATACGCCAACATATACTCATAACCATTACTTAATCCAATGTCAATCAATTCTTCTGATGGCTCTTCTTTTTATGTTAACACCTGTTTGAAGACATCCAAGAATGGCTGTTGTAAAAAAAATATAAAGATCACAACCAATAATGAATCTTTAGTTGTTATAAGGAAATCACCACTACCAACAAACTTTGCTATCAATACCTTTTTTCCTTGCCATCTTGTCTGATGTGTTGAATGGATGCCATTTTGTTTTTTATTTTCTGGAGCAAAACAATTCAAATTTAATATTTAATGATAAATTAATTAATTATATGTACACAATCAAAAATTTCAATGATTTCATACATTTGAAGCACGTTGTTGTTGAGATGTATCCTCATGCGATGCAATTATTTCCATTTCCTTGACCATCTCATTGTACACTTTTTTGTACATCTCTACTAGTGTATTTCGGATATCACCTCATTCATCCTTTGGGATTTTCAAAATATTCTTGAAAATGAAAAATGATATTAAACTATTTTTTTGCTGATATAAAAAATATAGAAGAATTAATATCCATAAAGAAATGCTTTGTAATAGTACATACATATTCTATAAAAACATGTTTAGGGATATTACTTTTTGAATGATTCTTTTATTGTTGTTGTATGTTTTTGCTATTGCAAGTCTGACAGATCTCATTGACCATTGCTTTGGAAACACCTCCTATTGTTTAGATATAACCTTATTCTTTGAATCATTGGATTTATTTCTGTATTGTAAGTGGAAAGTACGTCTATACATCTATACACCGTTAACCTCATAGTTTTATAAAAGCTCCCCCCCTTCCATTAACTTCCATCAGCACTCCAAATGAGCTAAGCACCAATTCATCATCAATTACATCTTCCATAATTTGTTTTTTCGTATGTTGACATTCCAAACTGTTGCTGTCAATCCCTGCATATAATTCAACATATGGGAATTAGATTGTTTGAAAATTTTACCAAATATTCTTAAGTACAATATTACTCAAAATTCAAGAAAAAATTTATATCAATTTCTTTTTTATTCACCCGATTCATCCCTTTGTAAATTTTGTTATCGAACTTCCTCATTTTATGGCTCTTCATGTGAAAAATTAACCAACACATATTAGTTAAATTTATAAATAATTCAAACATATTAATTTGAAACAAAAATTACAAAGAACTTTCCTTCTTCGCGACTTTGGTTGAGCTCTCGTTATGACAACTAGAATTGTTGTTCATAGAACTCTCATCATGCATTTTCTATTAGTAAAGAACATAGACCATTAAATAAAGAAACTATTAAGTGTATTATAAAAAAACAATTACATATATTAAAAAAAAACTCGCCATTTTGATGAGTTACAACATACGAAACACATTGATGCTTCTCATAATGACTACACTGGTGCGCTGTAATTAAACACATGGTTAACCACAAAATAATTAAAAAATATCATCTATTATTTTTCAGTGCAATTTATTTATTATAAAGCACCAGGAATAAAAAATGATGCATTTCCACTATTGATGCACAAGTGCGTGCATTAGAACAAAAGGAACACAACGATAACTGCACCAATGTGTTAGAATAACTTGAACACACCAAAAAATATGTAAGCGTATTTATTTTAAATTAAGAAAAATAAAAATCCCCACATTACAAGTATGTTATTAGTATAAACACACCAGTGCGTTTTGACAAATCGAATTCACCGAAAACTGCGTAAGCATTTTTTCTTAAAAGAATTAAAAAAAACAAAATGTTGACATGGTTTTCGATTCGAACCAAGAAGTGGTCCCATCACACCCAATGAATTATGTATAAAACTAAAAACCCATTAAATCTAAAATTCCTAAAAATAAAATTCATAATTGTGAAACAATAGAGGGATTTAAACTGTAATGTAAAATTTTGCAGCCATATAAAATAGTGAGGGGGTTGTAGATGGCCTAGGGGGATATGTTATAAAATTGTTTTAACCCTGAAGACATCAATGAATACCTTATGACCTTAAGTGAACCTAAACCTCTTGATTTAACCTTAAACTTGACTTAAGAGTTAAGTGAGGATTAAAGGGTGATTAAGTGGGGGATTAATGGTTTTTGGCATGTATTGCACGAGGAAGAGGTTTCATACAAAATTGAATTTGGGCTTGGGTGAGAGAGGGAAGTAACCAGAATGGAGTATTCCAAAAGGTAGGGAATCCCAGAGTGTCTAGTACACAAAATCTAGAATGTAAAATGTAGAGAGCGATCTCGAGTGCATAGTGTTTGAATGCAGAGAAAGTGAATCCAAGGAAAAAACAAACACAGGGAATAAAGTTAATTGAAACCACTGGTTAGACTGTGAAATCATGTGTAGAAATGGAGCAAACTTTCCCTAGTAAATAATACGTAGTGATCGTTGGGATGGATGGAATTATGAGTGCCCAAACCTGAATCTGCGAGTTAAACTGTTATTGCAACCATGCCCATGTTTGTCTCTGGTTTCTCTAGTGAAATAGAAAACAATGCATGTAGTTAACTTAGTGGAATTCTATGCATTAAGAGCAGTGATGATCATCCCTATTGTGATAGTAGAAGGAGGATAAGGGAATGAATTGCATTGTTTAACATGGAATTGGTGGTGAGCCAATTAGCCTGACTGTCAATTGAGAAATATGATAATCCTTGGGACTGGTGACAATTATGGTTGGTGAATGCATGAGTCTAAACTCGGGGGTGGTGTTCTACTGAGAAATATATTAGCATAATTACCTAAGGTTGGGTGGAGCGTGGCTGCCACGAAGCTAGTTTCCAGTCATCTTGAATTCAGACAAGTGTTTAAAACTTGTAGTAGTTTTGCATTGAATATATATAATGTTAGGTGAAAAAAGAGAATATGTATACTATTCTTGATGAATGTCGTTTAATGGGATGATAAATTACTGGATAAACTTAATGTTATGGATGGAAATTTCTAAAATGACTTCTTACATTGTGTGTATCAGTAATGTAAATGATTGAATGACTATATTCCTTGGTTGGGCTTTGGTAGTTAAGCCAATAGGGTTCCAAAGGATGCTAATGGGTTTTTGTATGAACGAATGTGCTAATTGTGTGATTCATTCCAGTTTAATAGTCATTTCATGATTGAATAATTCTAGGAAATGTTTCCAGATAGTTTATTTGGGATGAATGTCTTCATTCACGGTAATGCAGGTTAAAGGAGGATATTCCTTAGCTATAACTTGTGAAAACTTAGTACATGTAGAAGGTTGTCAAACTTGTTTGTGAAAATTCTTTCCTAAATTATATAAAATCTTATGAAATTGTTCTTTGTTGTAGTAGTAAATTGCTTTATAAATGTTTCCAAATTTAATGTTTGGTTGTAACTTTGTTTACCAGCTTCAATTGAATGAGATTTGAGATTGTAAGTCTTGTCTGGAATTCTTTTAGCTTTAGGCTGAGAATCTTAAGTTTTTCAATTTATATGACTCAAGGATGGATTACTTAAATGATCAATAAACCTGTTTTTATTTTTGGTCTGTTGAAATACTGTAGATGGCAAGTTCAACCTATGGAAATGTTTTTTCTTACTTGTTTTTCCATAAAACTTTATTGTGATCATGGGTCAGTCAGTTAGGAGAACTTGAAATGTTCCTAAAACTTAAGTTAACTGATTTTCTGACCCGTCAGAATGTAACATGATTTTTGAGGTATTTTTTAGTGTTTCGTTTAAGTTTCAATGTGGAGAGGTTCCACATCAATGAAATCAGGATCTCCTTATGGAACTATAGCTACATATTGACATCTGATGTTTGACTTCTGATTCAGAGGTTGATTTCACCCTTGTTTACATGAATCACTGGAGTTTCAATGCCGAGGTTTCATTGATGATGTTGGCATCAGAAGAGTCATTTGTATTAATTACTGTTGTACCATTTCCTAATTCTGAGGTTCGATATGATGTTGTCGGGATCGACACGTCTGTTGAGAATGAAGTTCTCGCTTGTGCCGACATTCGATGTTTGACGTTGGAAGAATTGAGTTCCAATATCGGAACGTCGATATTGCCAAAGTTTTTTAGTTATTTTTTCTTTGGTGTTCCAACTTCCAACTCCCAATGTTGAAAATCTCTAAAAGGCACGTAAGTTGGGAAGGCGATAATAATTCGTTTGGAATTTTGTTAATGATTTTTAATTGGATGATTAATTAAATTTAATATTTTATTGAGAATTCTAAACTATAATTAACCAAGATTCTGCTAATTAAGAGAGTGGATCAATGCACTCTAGTTTATTTCTTCTTGAAATTAGTAGCACATGCATGTGCTACCCTATTTAAAAGGGGTATGTTTTATTAGAAATTATGGTAACGTATGGGAGCGTTACAATTGGGTTTTTATAAAATAAGCGTAAATGGGTCAACACTATTGAAAACCACATAGATAACTATATGATATCAAATATAGAAGATAATTTATTTTATGGGATTTCTCGTGGATGTTCCACCGCAATGTGCTTTGGGTTGAGACACATTGATGCATCAATTTACACAGGACACAGTGTTGCAATTTTTTTTATTATGGCGCACCATGAAAATTAAAAAGTGATATTGTAAGATTGTATTCTTTATTTAGGAATCTCCAATTAGATTATTCCATATTTAGAAATCTGAAATTTTGAGATCATGATTGATAATGAGCGGCGGACATAACTGTGGGCTATAACCATTAATGCGTGTAAAATAAATGGGACGTTATTTTGACTCCCAATGATGAGAAAATAATTGATGATGACCGTCGTATTTAATGATAGCCTCCATTTCTATGATATGGAATTTCATTGGTTTGGTTGTTGAATCAAATGGAACCACTTATAGAACCCAAGTATATACAAATCTTCCCTACTCTAGATAGTGCCAGAGTAGGGTTTGGGGATTAGGGTGTCTAGGGTTTAGGTTTTGTACATGAAATATATTAGTTTTATTTTAACATTGTTGGCATTCAATTGTGAATTTATTCAATCACAAACCCAACTTAAAACACCTGACCTATTATTCCTTGCCCTTAACAATGTCAAAAGAATAATGGCTCATATTTTCAAAAATTAAATTAATATAATTAACAACTTTATTTAGAAATTATTATCCACCCACCATTTCCTTTATATGGCTTGGAACCTTCTCTTCCCCAAAGATATTGAAGGTTGTTGAGGGGATTTTCCATTTTGTTGTTGACGCTATGGGTGCTCTCTTTGTTATCATTACTCGAAAAACACAATGTTCAAGCCTACCTTCAAATATATAGAAGTATAAGAGTGGTTAAAAAATATAGTAGGAGGTTCCCTACTCATGGTGCATGGAACCCACCCTAGAACTTCAACAACTAATAGAAATGAACCATTTCCATATTAACAGTTTGGACATGAATAATAATATTAAAATTCACTATTAACATTTTGGACATGAACAATAATATACAAATGAAAGTTTGCACAAATCAAAGAACCATCATATTGAGAAAAACTTGAAAGATTAAGAATGTTTAATAGTACTTCATACCCCCTTTTTGCTAGTGATATTATTTAATATCGATTTGTGTCCCCAGTGGTCCTCAACCATCTATGCTGAAAATTATAAATAATGATAGTTGAAACCAATCAATTGAGAATATCCAAGAGTCCTTTGATGGCATGTGAAACAAAATTTACGAGAGTTTAAAGAATGGGGACAATTCAGTTAATAGTTAAGGAACACAAACAATTGGATCTATAGGAACATGAGCAATATAAGGAAAGCATATGTAAGTTATATGAGGACGTGAATAAATAGTTAATAATATTAAGGAGTAGGGGTCCCTGAATTTATTGAGAATAAGTTCGTTAGAGAACTAAATTGTTTAAACACAAGACTTTGCATTTATGTTGATAGTTTAATAAAGAGAATAGGTTAAGACCCCCTTGAAATTGAAATGTGTATTGTCTAGAAATGTAGGCATTGTTATTTTTTGGTTACATTAACCATGGTTACGAGGATATTTATTTCTAGTGTACATCTTGCTTTAAAGAAACAATAGTGATTTTCCATAAATGAAAAGTATGAAATTAAGAAGGAACACCAAAACTTTGTTAGGTCACTCATTAAAATGTGCAACATCCATTAAAGTACTTGGTGTAATTTGAGGTTGGATGTTGTTAACCTATATTTTAAATAAGATGCCCCAATGTAAAACAAGAAAAGGATGATATCACTATACATTGAAAAATGGATCCCCTCCCCTTTGGAGGGAACCCAAATTTTAGAGGAGGGGCAATCTGGGCACATGATAAAACCTTTAGAAATGAAGGATCCCAATTGGATATTGAAGGAAAAATTAAAATATGAAGCTATTTGAACTAGTGAGGATGATTTAGTAGGGGAAAAATATGTACTCCTATCCATGTTCCATGCACTTTGTTCTAGAAAAACACCAAGGATTTAATTTACTGAACAAATAAGAAATTTAAAAAGAATTAAAAGATTAGTGATAAGTACATGACCAAACCTACGAAGGGGAAGGGTTGACATTAAGGTAATAAAAATAGTGTTTTCAATGTAATGTTTATATGTGTTTCTATTTAATTAGTTTGTAAAGATATGCCTGGCTCATGAGGATAAAGAAAACATTCTATGTGAAATAAAAAACACTTGACCCAATCCTACCTTATTTGGGGATCATGGGAAGAAATATTGATTTTAAATCAATATCCTTTGAATTTTATTGGGTCCATTGTATTTATACGGTTGTAGGTAGGGTTGAGACCTTGGGATTTTTTTTTTTTAATTTTGATTTTGAATGTCTAATTGTTAAGATTGTTATAGAATATTAAACTCTTTCGATTCTCAAGATGGTTTAATTTTATGGAGACAATTATTTATTTTATATAGGTTTTGTGCATAAAATTATCATCACTAAACAGGGAAGTTGAAAGACACTCTTTGGAAAGAAAAGACTTAGTCTAATATTGTGCAAGTTTTTTACGAATACAAATGAGTTTTACTTTTACTTATTGTGTGCGATGTTGTAAAAGTAGCGAGTGGTTAATTTATTGTTGTTGGATGATAGTCTTAGTTGTATCCTATTATAACGAAATAGGTTGTAATCCATAGATTAAGGGTGATACTTAGTGACTAGTTTGCTATTTTAAATTTTCTTGTTATCTTAAATCTTTAATTTCTATTCATTTCATTTGTCTTGTGTGATCATGTCATTTTTATATTTAATTGTTACAAGTTCACATTCAATTTTGAATTCAATTTCTACACTTTAGTTTTGTGTTGTTATATTAACATTTACAAGATCGTTTTATCTTTATCAATAGAAATAATCATACCATTGTGTGGTTATATTCAAATTGTTGTATGTGTTATTTTCCCTCAATATATAATAGTGTATTCTCATTGTTTACCGTGTTCAAATCATTGAGTTTACAATTATGATATATAGATGCAAGTATGATTTATAAAGGACCTACAACCTGATCAATTCTATAATTAATTGAAAATTATTTGTATTACACATTATATATATAAGTATCAAGAAAATATAAGGCTTGAACATATAATGCATAACATGTCGTAAAATACTTTTAATCCCTGGTAGATGAATTAAATTTTTTATAGTTGACCACCCCATAATTAATCGATATGGTGATCAAAATGATTGCAATTTTGCAAATTCGTATTTTTTGGTAATCTTGCAATGTTGTAAATAATTGTTGAATTTGTAATTTGTACCTTGTAATTAGTAATTTCTTATTGTAATTGCTATTGCGATTTGCATTTGTGAAATTGTAATAGTGATTGTAAATGTAATTATAGTCAAGACTGTAACTTTCAATTATCATCATGATTGGCACAACAGGGTAATTTTCAGTGGCTAAATTTCGCCAATTGGCTATTTTTTGGTTTTTTCTCAAAAAATAAATTTGCTATGTAGTGTCTAATATCGCCTATATTTACTTAAAATGTGTTTTTTTATCATAATATTTGCCAAAATTTACACATTTCAGTGTTAATTTTATGTTTCATATTTAATATTCGCCTACCTCTATCAACATGTTTTTTTTCAATCCAAAACAATCGCCTAGAATACTATACTTAACTATAATATTAGAATCCTTAAAAAATACCCTGGTGCACAATTCACAATTATAATTATAGAAAATATAAATGACTTCGACATAAATAAATAAATAAATAAAATTGCATCACACACATGAATCATACTCATTTACATAA
The DNA here is from genome assembly GCA_001517045.1 of Pseudotsuga menziesii. Lineage (NCBI taxonomy): Eukaryota > Viridiplantae > Streptophyta > Pinopsida > Pinales > Pinaceae > Pseudotsuga > Pseudotsuga menziesii. The sequence goes on along the minus strand of LPNX010415618.1, from coordinate 19,197 downwards.
ACAATATACAAGATACTCATGAAGATAAATATCATAAAATAATTTTACAACCCATTGAGTTCATAAAAAAGTAAGTCCATATATATGCATAACATTAAATGTGATCTTTAAATCAATTTCCACCACCATCATTACCTAGCATCATGTAACATACCATGCTCATGATCATCATCATGACCACTTACTAAACATAAAAATCATCTAACATAACCATCACACAAGTATGATAGCCATCATCTAACGTTATATATGTCTATCATCACATATCAAACATAAGCACCATCTTACAAAAACAAAAAAATAGATAACACAATCCAAATTACATATCAAACATCACCTAACAAACACATGCAGACATTATCTACCATAATCTAACATATATATTTAAGATATTTAAACATCATCGAACACACAAATCTAATAATAATATATAACAAAACAGAAGCTGCATTATTGTTGGGTCTCAAAATGCCCCTTTTTGACCACACCTATTATACCCTTTTTGCCTTGTCTTACTCCATTCTATGCACCATACATATGTTCTTTCCTCACAGTGAGCCCTGAATCTTTATAGGTATGATTAATTATTGTTTTATCTTATTAATGCCTATTATTGATATGATCAAAACTCCGTCTCTTGAATTATACTAATACATCATGATTTCATAAAGATAGTTCAAGCTTTTAGAAGTACATGTGTAAAAGCCCGAGTGGTTTGAACAGAAGATGTGCTTTCGATACTAGTTGTCACTTGCCAATCACAACCCCACACAATGGAAGCATATGTAATATCCCAAATCCTGATATTTTCTATTTCTATACAAATATGCTGATACAACGGGGCATGCAAATTTCCAAGCAAAAATCCCTAATTTATAGGAAAAATTAGGGTTAGGGTTTGCGAGATAGAATGAACACTTACCATTGATAAGCTGGTATGAACTAATCCAGCAAAATTTTGCCAGTACTGCAAGTTGGATCGGAGAGGATCTGAGCTCCTCTGCTTCAGGTGAATCCCCCCAGCAGCAAGACGCCCAAGTAGAAAAGTGTGACGCCCTCAAGGAAGGAGATGTCCGATCTGACTGAGAATTTGCAGGACTGATAGCGGTTCAATGTCGGAGAGAATGCCCAGAGCATGCGAAGGTTTTGAGATCTCCAGGTAGGGCAGTGAATCACTTCAGAGAGGCAGCTACTCACCCTTTGGAACCCCGAAACGGCTGTGTTGCAGCTGCAACAATTTCCCAAAATTCTAAAATTTTTTAGGACCCTCCTCTACTTTGAATTAGTCTGATTTTCTTCCTTATTTTGGTCTAATGACTTTTGGAATGTTTTCCAACGCTTGGGTTGCTCTATCAATCGATCTGATGTTTTCCTTAATGCTTAAAATAATCCCATGCATAATCGAGCTTATCATTGCCTTTGAAATACCTTTGAAGCCATTCTAAATCGGAAGTTGGTTCATTTGATTTTCCCACCATTGTGGAGGTCTGTGCCTTGTCTTTTTCCGCCGTTGCGGATGGTTTTTGGTTCTACGTCAATCATTTCATTGTCCGCCGTTGCGGATGGATCTTCGCTTCTGGTCTCCGCCGTTACGGATCAGTTCAGGTTTTGATATTCTTTTCTTTCCGACTTATGGTTCGGGTTTCTTTTGGCTGTGTATCGGAGCCTTTTACCATCGCTCTCTCTGCCGTTGCGGACGGTGATTTGTTGAGAGTGTCCGCCGTGCGGAGGATTTTAAGCTGTTGACTTCCGACCCAAAAGGCAGCCGACGTCCGATCATTATTTTCACGCGCCTTGCTCACCGTTGCGGATGGGTTGGTGTTGTGACTTTCCACCGTTGCAGAAGGTTTTGAGTTCTCACCTTCTGATCCAGAATTGTTTCTCGTCCGATCCATTAAGTCGTCACACGTGCAGCCCAGTTCTATATATTCGGGGACAACGTTTTATTTTTCTATTATTGTTTTGCTGCCCAGCACTGTCACTGTTGAGCTGTTGTCTTCTCGAAGGACCCTGCTGTCAGTATACTTGCATCCAGGTGGCAACCATGGAAGCTTGGACGTCGTCGATCCGCTCATCCTCCCGTTGATTGCGTGCGTTTTCCAGGTAGGCTCCTTGTCATTTTTTCCTTTTCCATTGGTACTATTAGTGGTTTTCTATGGTAGTATGGTGTCCCCCGACCGTTTTCCTCATACCGCTAGGTTTTGAGCTTTGTAAGAAAAGGTCTTATATTTTTTTCCGCGGGAGGGTAGTATAACCGTCAAAACAGCCAAGTTTTTCCCATCATTATTGTTTACAACCCTGCGCGTAGTGGATGGAGGCGCGGTGCAGGCTGCCATTACGCCGCCTGCACCTAGCTTCCCCTTGTATGATGATGAGGTCTAGGGGGAGTTTCTATGGTGGGTTTTCTTATGGGTTTTGATGGTTCCTCCGTTGGTCGATTTATCCCTGTTTCCTGGTATTTCGAACCCCAACTTGTATTGCTCGCGCTGCCCTGCGCAGTCCCTCGGGGCACGGTCGTCTGAAACCCTAGATGGTAAAAAGGGCTTTGCCATTATTATGGTGCGCGAACTGAAAAAAGTATGGATAATGGTTCTAGTCGAAGCGCCTTTTGCAGTAAAATGACAGTAATACCCATAGCATATAGTCGAGTTAGTCATTACCGATTTTATACCTGCTAAAGCGATGTTGTCCAAGTGTTTAATGTTAGAAAACGTAGGAGGCTAGCATGATCTTGACATATTCAAACCCCTTTCCTTTGTTTGCTGTGCAATAGACCAAATTGATGAATGCTGCACCTTGCATTTGATGTACATGCACTTGCTTTACGAATTGTTTTCATGGGAGAAACGACACATTACGAAATGATGTAGATTTAATGCCGGTTCAAATATGATTGATAAAGTTTAATATCATGTAGCAGTAGTATATTGCCCACTTTATTGCAGGAGTGATTTTGCTTCATGATAGGTATAGATAAGGTCATGGAATACTGCGCACAAGTTTCAACAGCTCTGATAGTCAGGGCATTTTTGGGTTATACATGCATGCATTTGTTTCTCTACTTGCTATCACATTAAACACATGAAAATGGCACTTTGCATATGGATGTAATTTTAGTGCAGTCTAGAAGATGGTTGATGTGATGTTTTAATATCATACAGAAATGTTTTGCATCATGCTGAGATATAGACAAGGGCACTAAAAAGTGTGCATTTGGTCAGTCAAGTTATGCAAAATTATATCTTAGTTTCATTGACTAGTTGCTGCCATGATATACATAGAAAGAATAAAGTGCTGCACACTGTCATGTAAATGTATGCACCTTGAATCTCTCAATATTACAATGTTATATATGGCAGGAAGAAGTCGAGTCCACCATGTCCAAAAGACAAAAGAAGAAGGCCCTAGTGGTGGAAGAAGTGCCAGAAGTGGAAGCTGAAACAAAGACTGAATACACATATGAAGACACCCAATGTGTTTCTGGTATTGAGCCCAAGTACAACTGGGGTGAAATATACAGATTGATTTCCTGCAGGGAGGTTGTTATAGCGGATTTCACCACACCAGGTGAATCACACATTGTATGGCCTTCCCCTGTCCCGCTGCAGACTCATTAGCCCCTATGGACCACTTTTTGTCTTTTGATGTATCATTGACCATCCCTAAAAACATTAGAAAAATGATATACGCGGCCTTTTCCCCGATAACCGCGTACATACGCGGATATTCCCTCTATAGTCACGTACATCGGGATGCGTACATAATCCAAAATATTTTGGAGCATTCCTTGACTTGGATCTGACTCATATGACTCCTGGCCTTCCATATGCCTTGAGATCGCATGGATTCGACCTTTCAGTATCCATTTGAAAAGCTATATAAGGAACCCATTGAGACATTGAAAGCATAAAAGAGAATTGAGAGTATCGAAACTATAGTCCATTGTTGCCAGAACTTATGCTTGAGTCTGCATCCCTTTGTCCCTTGGAGCACTGTTGTGTTCTTCCCAAGCTTGCCTTTTGCTAGTAAGCTTGCTATCGAAGTGATGGAGGATTGAGGTGGTGGAGACCCAAGTGGGGGATTCAGTTTCTCCAGTTCGCAGACGTGCCGTCAGAGTTTGTCACTTGTAATCTCTGATTCATATTAATAGAAATATCTTTTCCTGTCCAGTAATGTGTATTTGAATGAATATTGTATCCATTGGAATATGTCAAATGCTTATACATTATTGATTATATATGCTAGAATAGATCTAACACCATGAAATATAGTATGCTTGTATTGTTTACTTGTTGTTGAGGACATGCTATAACAATTCAAGCTAAAGATTGGAAAGCTCAACGGGGATCTACTTCAATCGTCCGGAATAAGGTACGAGGTTCGATCCTTTAGTGTTAGATGTTTTTATTTCTATTGCATATTGGGAAAGATTGATTTCTGGAGTCTAGCTGTCTGTTGTGGTATCCCAAACCATAGGAATTTCTCTCCGTAACAGAATTGGCGACTCCGCTGGGGAGTTCCTCGTAATTGTCCTTTGGGGGTTGATCTCTTGGCATTCAATGTATTTGAATTACTCTCTCTCTCTCTTGTTTCTGTGTCGGGTATGGGGGCATGTATGCCTGGTAGAGCCTGATTGGTGTGAATTTAGTCTCAGCTTGTCTGTTCACCTTGAATTTGGGCATCTTTTTCTTCCTGTACGCGGGTTTGTCACTTACAGTCGTGTATACACGCGGTTTCCCCTGGGATTTTCGCGTATACACGCGGTTTCACTGTGCAAAGTCGCGTATACCCTGGTTTTTACCTTTTTGTGGAAGATAGTGGATTGCGGGGTGAATGTTGTTAGTTGCCGAGTCTCCTTTGGCACTGCCTGAGTCTGTTAATACCTCTGTTGTTGACCAGAAACGTTTTTTTTTAGCCTAAATTTTTTCTTTTAGGAAAGTTCTTGTCATGGCATCTTTGATTTCTTGTTTGAGATTAGTGCATTAGAGTCCTTTTGCCTTAGTGCTTTGCTGGAATACTGTTTATGTGTGCTTGCAGATTCTGGGGTGGTTAGAATCATTCTTTTGATTTTTGTATCTCTTTATTTTCAAAAAATCCAAAAACATTTGCTTATCATCATGCATTGCATTATGCATTTTGCATTGTACTTGCATTAGATCTAGATTTGCTTTGGAGTAATAGTTAGGACTTCATATAAGAAAATTTGCATTCAGCATTTGAAGATGAAATTGTGCATTCACGTAGTACGCATACCCTGTTTTCATGGACACAATGCATTTGCATTGATTGTTAGGTGTGCATTTTACTTCTTGTTGCGTCATAACACCATTAGTTGCACGACCATATCCTATTTTTGAGTAATAAAGCCAACTAAAATCAACGCTAAATAAAATGAATTACACTCTTTTCTTTTCTAGGGTGCACCAACAAGCTTAGGTTTTAGGATCTTGGAATAGTTCATTGAAAGTTAATTCTCCAAGATCATTAAACGAAAACAACTAGGTGTCTGTCCAGGGAGTGTGTGAAATCCTTGGTATAACCATCGTTCTCAAGAAGCTCCTCTCAAAAGGGAGTCAAGCACTAGGAAGTGTGAGCGATTGTTGATTGGGATAACCCCTGGTCGAGAACTGTGTAGCACCAGCGATATAGCCAGGATTGTATTCATATCTGGGGGCTCTTTCAGGAGTTTTGGGCTTTGCTACCCTGCCCATACGGTCAATCCCGCTTGCGACTGTCCGCCTGAGCGTTGATTATATTGAGGTGACCTTAGTGACCTTACCTAGGATATCGAGGGGGTATGTGTAGAGGTTATTCTGCATGTGTCCCGGCCAGGTTGGGGTCGGACAACACAGTCGCTTTACGCGTTGAAGCTGAGGGCCACAATAATTGGTTTCGAACCTCTGCTTGTGGTGACAAGGGCCTCTCAAGCCTCTCCTAGGCGAGACATACCGGCCACATTCGGGAGCTCACTTATCCAGCCCTTGTTTGCTTGCTTTTGGCTTTAGATTTTATAGTGATTGCTCTATGCACGCTAGTTGGACTAGGGTTGACGTAAATAGAGAGTCTTTGCTTTTTTGTTGAGTCATTGTGGAGTCGGGTGCGGTTCCGCACCGTTCTCATCGGTTAGCAGGACTTCCGCCTTCCACTTCTCCTCCTCCTTTGGGAGAGGGGCCTAGAATGTCCAGGCGGACTATGTCACACACTGATTCACACACCATGGAGGATCATTCAGAGACTATTCCTGAGCCACCTCCTCTTATTCGTATTGACGATGGGGAACTTACTCCTACATACGATCCCTCACCTGACCTAGCTGAGATCGGTCATGTTATTTCCCAGATAGGATCTTTGCATGATAGACCTACTCACACTAGGGCAGATTCCCCATTGAATCGTTACCGGTATGGAATGCCGGATGATGCCAAGACTCACTTTGACCCTCCTAGCACTAGCTACGGTAGTTATGTTACGACTGGTTTTCCTATGCATGATTTGACATTTCATGTTGAATCCGATTTTGAGCCTAGCACTATGCCTGGGGGAAATCCCATGCCTTACCTTGCGGAGAGGTTTGGGAGTACTAGTCACATTGCACCTTCCATCCCAGTGGTGGAAGCTCCATCTTATATACCTTCTAGGTCTAGAGTTAGTGATTCGATAGGGATTCTAGGTTCTAGACGAGTGACGATAGGCACTAGTACATTTCTTCTTACTGAGATTCCTTCATCCTCGCTTTCGAGTTCTTCAAATGTAAACCCTCCACCTTACTCTCGTGGTCCTTCGAGTCGGCACGTAGCTACGAGTCAGATTCGTACTACGATTACTAGACTAGTTGTGTCTCAAGCCTACATACCACCCGTGGCTTCGGGAGGTTATGTTCATGTTTCTAGAGGTCAGATTGGTACTTCCACGACATATATCCCTACTTCTAGTATGTATACTCCTACTTCCGAAACGTATATTCCTACCTATGGAGTGTCTCATGGGGCATCGCAAGTGATGACCTATGGGCCCTACTATGGGGCGCAATATGGACAGGTCTCTCCACCTTATGGAGGCTGGTATTCACAACCTGCTTACTCTCCTAACTATGGCTTTGTAGCTCCTACTAGTCAAGGTCCACCTCATTATGCTACTTCCACGCCACCCTATACGGGTCATACAGAAGGAGGTCACTATGGCCAAGGTCATGGTGGTAATCAATCCTATATGAACCAGGGAACGGTCCATAGACCTCATCATCCTAGGCTCCCTTTCCTCATGACACTCAATTTACCTGACTTATCGAGACTTACAAACGATCCTGTGGCTCATGACCCGGCTTGGCCGGCTGTCCCTACCAAGCTTCCTTCTGACATACCTAAGTTCGAAGGCAAACCAGGAGAGGATCCGAGTGAACACGTTACGACATTCCACCTGTGGTGCTCTTCCAATTCATTGCATCAGGACTCAGTCCGTTTGAGACTATTTCAACGCACCCTTATAGGGCCTGCGGTGAAATGGTATATAGAGTTACCTAGGGGTGCCTTTACTTTGTTCGACAATCTTGTGATGAATTTCCTTAATCACTTCTAGCTACCAGTGCATTATGATGTTGGTACTGAAATCTTGTCGACATTTCGGCAAGATAAAGCCACCCATATTTCTGATCATATTCAGGATTGGCGTAGACGGAAGAGATTAATTAAAGCCTTTATACCGCCGGAATTCCTCCTTGAGTGGTTCCTCAAATCTTTATTGCCATATATCGTGAAGGATGTTTCCACATCCGGAGTGCAGAATGAGGAACAAGCCATCTTTAGGTCGCAGGAACTAGACTTGATCTATGCTTAGTCTAGTTTGTTATATGAGATTATACCTAACGCTCCTCGTTCTAGTTTCGATCCCAAGGTCAAACCTGGACCACATGCCGATGGCATTGTGGTTAGTGCAAGTAAGAAACCTACAGGTTCGGTTGTGAAACAAGTTGCTCAGTTTTCTATCAACCAATTTTCCTCAGGACAAGCTACGGCTTCATCTCAGCCCGCCCAAGCGACGAATGTACTTGCTGTGCAATCATCCGACCAGAAGGGTAACCACCAACCCGGACGAAATCGAGAAAAGGGTAAAAACAATAATAATAAGAAGGGTGGGAATAAAAATGAGAATGCCAATAATAATGACAAGAACAATAAAAATGCTGGGGGGGGACAAGCAGAATAAATGTAAGGTTAAGTTTCCTTGCAAGCTATGTAAGGACGATCACCTCACTTACTTGTGCCCTAGGATGGATGAAGCTTCGAAGTTCATAGCACATGGCCCAACTGTGTTAACGAACCCTTTACCGCATAACCAGAATATGAACTCGAAGTCCCATGATCAATCTAGTGATGAAGATCCACCTGAAACTAGTGGTCGTGGGTGCATTAATATGGTCCGTGCCGTGAAAGTTGTGATGTGTGCGAAAGATTATACTTCGTCACAACCCAACCCAGGCAAAGAGCCTGATCCACCAGGAACCCCTTTGCGTATTGAGAAACCTGCAGATAAACCTGAGGCTACACCTTGCATTCCTAAGGGGGTACTTAAGCGTTCGGGTCATAACCCAAATGCCCGAGCCGCCCATAATTATTTAGTTGTCGAGGACTTGGGTCATACTCCTTGTGCGATGTCTGCATTGGAAGTGCTTCAGAGTTGTCCGTCGCAAAGAAAGGCTTTGCTTTCTGCTCTTGGTGTGAATGGTGATGATTCTTCCTCAGTGATAAAATTTGAAACCGCAGGACATCAACCTTGCTTGCCCTACTATGTGTCCCTGTTGGTGCATGTAGAATGTCTTAATATGATCGTCAAGCATACTGTGATTGATGAGGGCGCTGCTGCTTCTGTGATGTCTTTGTCTTGTTGGAAGGGTCTTGGTTCTCCTGAGTTGTCAAAGTCTACGACCATGTTAACTGCTTTTGATGGGAGATCGTTTAGGCCGCACGGTATACTTCCTTCTCTTAAAGTGCATTTGGGAGGGAAGACCGTTGTGATAGAGGTTGAGGTGGTTGATGCGCCCCTTGACTACAATCTTTTACTGGGAAGGAACTGGATGCATAGTATGCAAGCCGTTGCGTCTTCCATGTTTCACGTTGTATGCTTTCCTCATAATGGGAAGATTGTAACGATTGATCAGATGGCATTCAAGAATCCACCTGTTAGTGCATCTTCGGAAGCTTCGGTTCCGAAAGTTGAACATTCCCAGCCGGCAATTGGGAGTGTGGGTGTAGGTATGTATCCGTCCCTCATGGGAACCTTTAGTTGTCCTGCACCCGTCCTCATGATAGGATCTAGTTTCGATGGTGCTTCCATGTCTACGAGATCAGTGCCTTTTCGCACAAGTCATATGGGAGATCCTTGGATTCTTCCTTCACCGAGTCCTTCGAGTGAGGCCATTGAGACGAGTGTGCCGTTGCCTGCAGTCATGATAGCTTACCAAGCTAATCTCCAGTCTACTGCATAGCCTTGTTCTTCTTCTTCACGGACAGAGGAGGAAGACCCCTATGTGCTGCCGGCATGGGCAGTACAGTCTTCTCATGCCCATGACTACCTTGATACAGTTTTCCCTTCAGATGAAGTGATCATTGAGGCTATGTCGGGAGTTGAGCCACCATGGGAGGAACTTCATCATAGATCATATTTCCTTCCAGAGCTTGACCTTTTGGAGCATGAGGATTATAGGGATATTCTTAGATAGAAAGTTGGTAGACCCATGATACCATTAAGCTCTCCTGGTCAGATGGCTGATGGAAACATGGCGAACATATCGTCAACTATGCCTATCAACATTTCTCGCAACCCTGGTACAATTGAGAATGTCTACATTGGGGCGGATTGTTCCCAAGATGAGATTCGTGAGTATACCGAGCTGTTCAAGGAATTCCGTGATGTTTTTGCTTGGTCTTACGATGAGATGCCAAGGATTGACCCTTGGATTGTCGAACACGAAATTAAGACTTACCCCAAGGCTAAGCCTGTTCGACAGCGTTTACGCGCGGTAAATCCTAGGAAAGCACCCGCCATAAAGGCAGAGATAGAGAAGCTATTGAAACCTGGTTTCATCTATCCCATTCCCTTGACGGAGTGGGTTTCAAACCCCGTTTCGATGGATAAGAAGCAAGGAGCGATCCGTATATGCACTGATTTCCGTGATTTAAATCGTGCCTGTCCTAAGGATAACTTCCCCACACCGTTTATAGATCAGATTTTGGATGAGTGTGCGGGTAGCGAGGTGTTCTCCTTTATGGACGGCTTTTCTGGGTATAATCAGATTCAAATTAAACCAGAGGACCAACATAAGACCGCATTTATTTGTCCTTGGGGAACATTTGCGTATCGAAAAATGCCTTTCGGCCTTAAAAACGCCGGAGCTACGTTTCAGCGGGCGATGACCTTGATTTTCCACGATCTCAAGTCCATTATTGAAGTATTTTTGGATGACCTCGCTGCTCATTCTCGCATGAGGATGCGTCATTCTTATCACTTGAGATTGGTGTTCGAAAGATGCCGGCACTATGCTATTAGATTAAACCCTCATAAGTGCATCTTTTGCGTGAAATCGGGTCGTTTGTTAGGATTTATCGTTTCAAAAGAGGGTATAAGAGTCGACCCTTTGAAGGTTGAGGCAATACTTCAGTTGTCTCCCCCGCGAAATATTCATCATCTTCAGTGTTTGCAAGGCATGGAAAACTTCCTACGAAGATTTGTTGTCAATTTCACCAATTTGACTAGAGGTTTCATGTGTCTCCTGAAGAAGGATACTCCCTTTGAATGGGATGAGTGAGCCCGGGAGTCCTTCGATGCACTTAAGCGAGCCCTAGCATCGGACTCGGTGATTAGTCCTCCGGATTATAGCCGTGATTTCCTATTATATGTGGCCACGTCTTTAGAGACGATTGGGATGGTTTTGGTTCAGGAGGATGAGGAGCTCTAGGAGCATGTCATATATTATCTAAGCCAAAAACTTATTGACGCAGAGATTCAGTATTCTCATGTCAAGAAGCTTACCTTAGCTATCGTATATGTGGTGCAGCGTTTGAGACATTATATTCTCCTTCGCTAAACCTTGGTTGTTTCCCATGTCAATCCATTTCAGTTCGTCCTCACACGTAGGATTATTGGGGGAAAATATAATAAATGGATTTTCATCCTGCCAGAGTTTGATCTCGAGTTTGTTTCGGCAAAATCGAAGAAATCTTTAATCTTTGCAGAGCTTATATCGGATTTTCCGAGCGAGGCTGAGGAGTCGGTATGTGAAGATACGTTCATTGATGAACACATTTTCTTGATCTCAACAGCTGACCCATGGTACGGTGATATCATAGTATATTTGCAAACGCAGAGGACCCCTACTCACCTCTCGTGAGATGAGCGACGTCGATTACATCACGTTTCCAAGAACTACCTCATAGTGGACAATACTTTGTACCGCTGTGGAGTAGATTCCCTTTTACGACGTTATTTAACTCATGATGAGGCTGAGGTAGTGCTTAATGATTGCCACGGAGGGGCGTGTGGTGGTCATTTATCTGGGATTTCTACAGCTCAAAAGATTTTGAGAGTAGGATATTTCTGGCCGTCGATCTTCAAGGATTGTATTGAAGCGGTCAAGAGGTGCCACCCTTGCCAGGTGTTCACACGTAACATGCACTCGAAGCCTACCCCGTTACACCCTATTATCACCGCCGATCCCTTCACCAAATGGGGGATAGATTTTATGGATTGCAACCCAGCTTCGGCTGGGGGGCACCATCATATCATAGTGGCTGTCGATTACTTCACGAAATGGGCTGAGGCAATGCCTACAGTAAAATCTGACGGTGAGACAGCCGCTCACTTCATATTCAACCAAATCATCTCTAGGTTCGGGATTCCAAGAGAGCTTGTCACTGACCATGGCTCGCACTTTCAGAATCGTATGATGGAAGAGTTGGACTCCAAGTTAGGATATAAGCAAGAGCACTCCTCTTCTTACTATCCTCAAGTGAATGGACAGGTTGAGTAGTGAATAAATCACTTAAGTCCATTCTCCAACGAACCATCGCATAAAGCAAGACGAATTGGCATATTATGTTGTACCCTTCTTTGTGGGCATATCGAACCGCGGTAAAGACTACCACTGGTTTTTCTCCATATCAGCTTGTTCATGGAGTGGAGTCAATATTGCCGGTTGAATGCGAGATTCCTTCATTGAAGTTAGCCGTAGAACTTTTACCAGACACTTCACCTTTGGAGGAGCATTTGGTTCACCTTGAGCAACTCGATGAGCAGCGTAGAGATGCCTTGGTGACTCTAGAGGTTAATAAGCGTCGCGTGAAGGCCTAATACGATAAGTCTGTCCATCCGAGAGTTTTTAGTGAGGGAGACTTGGTCCTTTTGTGGGATCAATCGAAAGAACCCTTGGGGGCAGGGAAGTTCAATCCTATGTGGCGTGGTCCTTACGTGGTCAAGCGTGTATTAGAGAAGGGTTCTTATGAGTTAGTGGATTACGAAGGGACAGTCTTGGCGGAGACTAGAAATGGGCTCTATCTTAAAAAATACTATGCATGATCTTTAGCCAAGGCTGTTTGTTGTATATTATTGTACAGCGTTTTTGCATAGTTAGGTCTTGTTTATCATGATCGGGTTTGTGATTAGTTTCCATTTCTTATGGCAGATGTCAATGGAATCTTCCACCTACATAGGATTCGCGGATGGTGCAAGCCGTCACACTCAACACTCAGCCTCAACTGCTTGGGTGATTTATACTCATATGGGTCATGTACTGTCTTCAGGAGGTGTATGTCTACGACCATCTTCCAACAATGTTGCTGAATATAGTGCCGTTATCGAGCTTCTACGGGATGCCATTTCGCATGGTGTTCTCTCTCTTGAGGTACGTCTTGATTCAGAGTTAGTAGTGTCACAGCTCAATGGTTTGTACCATGTTAGAGATCCGACGTTATTGAGGAGATTCTTACGTGTGAGATTGTTAGAACGGCAGTTTGAGAACATAACATATATACATATTCCAAGAAATTATAATCAAATTGCTGACTCATATGCTAACTATGTGTTAGATTGGAATTTGTTTCATTCATTATAAATTATTCATAAACACAATTTTTACACATGTAAATAAATAAACCGATCACCATAAAACTTTTTTATATACATCAAAAATGTGGTAATACATAATGTCATAATACAAAATTGGGGCTTTGAAAGCCACCATCATATACACGGTAGTACAAAATAGATACACTCCCAGGTGTCTAGTCCTGTGGAGGTGGATGAGGGTTGTGGTCATGATATGTCACCATGGCTCTAGCTAGCCACCGGAATAAACGCACCCATGCGCGTGGTACACCCACCACCTGTCTCTGCATAGCCTTAGGCAAGTCCTCGACTTGCGCCATGGGAATCCTGTGAGTCAGTCGCACGAAGTTGGTATGGATGATTTGGAGCGTTTGCTCCGCATCCACACCAGTGATATCGTCTCCTCTTCCCCTCCGTATATGACGTGGGAAGCCCTCTGGTCGCCGTGGTCCCACATCTGCACATGAATGGTAGATGTCATTATGTATTGTCACCCAAAACCATGTCTTTTTGATTCCATTAATCAAGAAAACACAAAAAATTAAATACTTCAAAAATTTTAAAAAGAGTAAGGGTCGAGATTCGTTACCTATTTCTCCATATGCTGAGCCTGGTGGTAATGGCATGTCCGGGTCTCCCCGAAAGTCTATCCCTGCATAAGGGTAGTCCTCTATGGCAACAATCTGTCGTCGCCACCATGGAAAAAAGTCTGCTGGATAAGGGTTGGCCACCCTACCGCCCCCCAGTCTGCGCATCGCGTCTGCCCAACATCGTTGGGCCGGATCTCGAACCCCGTGGAGAGGAACATCCACTCTAGGGCTCAATCCTGCAACACGCTCAAAGAAAAATGTGCTCAAGATACTGCTGAACCTGAATTTCCGTATCCTACCTGCCTTGCACTCACTGAGCTGATGTTTCATGTTGCTCAGTAGGAAAGTGCTCCAGTCAGAGATGGTCTGTGTCATGCACTCCACCGCATAAAACATCAGTGGCCGAGAGGCCTGATGGAGTGATGCTAAGCCTGCTATATTGCCCAACGTCAGTAGTATGGCCTTTAGGCCCAGTACTTGTATAGCGTTGGTGGGAACTTGGCTCCCCACCTTCTCCGTCTCTGGGTAGCAGTACACAGCTATGTACTCGTCGATAGTCAGCCCATGACCTGGCCCTCCTTGGGCACGAAGGTTCACCATATCACCTCACCATGATAGACCTGTGATAAAGTAGATATCCTCCACCTCAATGGTGAGGGACATGTCGTCTAGCCCGAAGGACTCTGAGTCTGGATCCCAATAGTCTACAAGCATCTGCAGTAGTCCTGGTTTGGCCCTCAAGCCACCTAGGCACCAAAACTTGTAGAGTCCGCATCTTCTTAAAGTTTCTTGAGCCATTCTATCAGCCCTTACTGCTTCCTCTACATCACCGTGCTCGCGTTCTCGCCACTCTAGCACCATCCTGCATGAGAATTTGACCAAAATGTCCATTAGATTCTTGTAAATCCTTATGCGCGGCGTCATACGCGGCTGTTTTGAAAACAACCGCATATGTACGCGGTTTCTAGTCCCTTTTCCGCGTATAGACAACCCTATACGCGGAAAAAGCCTCGATACCCGCGTGGGCCATAGCGCTCATGTAAGTTTGGCCTTTAAAAATTCATTTGACCATGAAAAATTATAAAAATTGTATTGAAATGCAAGCAGAGAACATGAGTAAATACCTGGAAGAATCGGTTGTGAATTCCGCCAGCTGGATCTCTTGGAATTTGTAGTTGAATATCAGAGCTCAAATGGGTAAAAGTTTCAAATGATTTCTATTTTTTATTATTTATAGAAAAATTTTCAAATATTTGAAAATTTTTACCCCCTTTCCTATAGTTTTGACCGTTTCTAACCATTTTGGACCGTTTTTGACCTAATCTATGATGTAGAAGACCATTTTCAGCGCCGTTTCAGCCTTTGGATTGACCCGTTCGTACTAATCTCAGGTATAATGTCTATACTGGCATATAGGTTAGGTTCACCACCGTTTGCATTTTGCATGACCTTATGACCATGTCACTATATCCTTAGGTACGAACCCACTCTATTATGTCACGGAACCTTCTTGTTGCTATAGAAGTGGCATGATATGAGTGGTAGAGACTCACCTTACATGGGTACCCTAGTTAGCGCCTTATTTGCATTTGGTGCCCATGCCGATGTTTCCCCCTTTAGGGTGTGGGAGTCCGTTGTATAGTATTTCCATGACATTTAGCAAGAGCCTCATACTCCTCTTGATCTTATGCTGGCCGTGACCCCCTGGACTCCCTTATATCAAGTTGTGGATGCATTATCATGAGCTTTGCCTGTCTTATTGAGCTTTATGCCGGCTCTCCTGACATTGCGTTTCAGCCATATAGCCTGAGCTTGTCTCATGTCTAGCCATGCAGAGCCTTTATTTATATCCTTTGCAGCTTGATTCCCTTTTTACCGGGAGGGGATTTTCCCCCGAGTGTCGATATCCTACACATGTATCCTTGCATTGAGCATAGGTATGTTTCACTGCTTGGAATTAGTTTGTTTTCCCTAAATGACACTCGTCTCCTCCTAGTTTGTAACTATAAAGCTAGTTTATTCTTTTTTCAAGCTTTTCAAATAACTGAAAAAGACCAAAAAAATAAAAAAACCAAAAATCCGGACATGAAAAGATATTATCTTTGGCAGCTGTCGAGTCGTGTCGCCTTCGAACAGAGCACTGTATATCACATCGATTGGTTGGGTTATAGTTTGACTTAGGAGCTGTACTCGTTATCTGAGTTTTATCTCCACCGACTGGATAAGCTTCCAGTCCCTATGGAGCCTCTATTGATGCCTCCTATGTCACATACCCCGAAATCCCCTTAGTAAATTCGGAGCAAATGGAGTAAGATTTTTTTTTTTTTTTTTTACTATATGCAACAAGCCAATTGTGTTAGTCCCATAATTGTAAGCATTGTTGTCAATTTCATTGTTACCCAAACATTATACCTTTAATCAGATATATTTGAATCATCGAATCATTCATTTAGTAGGGTTACATTATATACATTTGAACATGCTAACAAAGAAAATTGTTTACTATCGAACTATAGATCATCCTTTTACATTAAGGTTTATCAAATCACTTTAATACAAAAATATCTTATAATGGAGCACAACCTTTATACGAGACGCTAGGATATCCTTCAAATGGGATAGCTATTTCACATTAAACCTTTTCTTTTAATCGACTCTGACATCTATCATAACAAGGTACTATGCATGAGTCTCGGTGTCTCTCAAGAGATATCTCGACGTCATTCAGCACCTCGGGACATAGTTTATGCACCCACCCTGGAAATCCTGCAATCTCAGCATAATTAGTAGAACCATATAATTAACTTCATCTAACCAAGTTTAACTATTAAAGAAATAATGCTTTATAAATAGAAAAATTATACTGTCTTTCTAGAGTCTTCCAATAACCTGCCATCAACTAGCCATAGTTCTGCAACCAACACTCAATTTATGTATTAGTGCTATAAAACATGTAAACTACATAATAATTTTCTATAACAAATTTTAACACTAGCGGTACTTCTTTAATGTTACTTTAGCCTAGGCGACTGAAAGCGTGTACACGACTTTCCACCCAACCGTAGGCTTCATTCGACGTATGTTTTCCCCGTCTAAAACCACCCCCGAGCTGGGCGACGAATCCACTAAGGTAAGGATGTGAGAAAACATTCTCCAAGCATTTCAAGTTAAAATAGTGTTATATCCAAATGGAATACTTTGCCTATGATTATGAGACTTAGAATTCTTAGTCGTCGTAACCTTTGAATTTTAAAACCATTAAACATGATTAAACCCTCATCATGTTTTGTCCTTAACCAAAGGACATGTTAACACTATTATTTAAATGAATGGATACAAATATCTACCCAAAATTCAAGAGTGTACTAGTATGTAATGTATTCACCATCCTATAATAGGCTTTTATTTACCAATTTACTTATACCTAAAAGTAATTATAAGTTACCTACAAAGTCAAGAGGGTAATCACATAAACTATTTAGTAGAATAATCATACACTTAAAATGATGACCTTTCCTATATAAAGTACCCATCTATAATATTTAATATCAATTCCTTTCACGTTTAAAGTTATGTATGAAACCTTTTTCATTAAGGAGTATAATTGAAAACAACAACCCTCGAAAATATTTAGCCATCAAATATATTTCAAGGCGCATACGTTAACATAATAATCAAAATGTCGAAGCCAATCTTATGAATTACCAGCAAGACCAAATATTGGAAACTTTTCAACCTTCAGATATTATCAACAAAATATTTGTTGAAAGTTTATTAAAACACAGGCAACCATTTCTATCAGCAGAAACATATTTTCAACAATAAAACAAATAGATCTATCAAAAACGCAGGTGCTTAATAATAGTTCAGCGATAGATCCAAACCAGCGATGGAAAAACATATACATTGTTGGTAAACAAAACAGTTTGGAAATATATCAAACCAACGACACAATCTACATATGGTAATGGGTAAAAATGTTTTTGGCAATAAATCCAATCCAACAATACAATCTACGTACGGTATTGGGTAAAAACATTTTGGTAATAAATCCAATCCCGCAATACAATCTACAAACGGTGTTGGGTAAACAAAACGTTTTGGAAATAGATCCAGTCCAACAATATAATCTACATACGGTATTGGGTAAAAACATTTTGGAAATAAATCCAATCCAACAATACAATATACAAACAGAGTTGGGTAAACAAACGTTCTGGCAATAGATCCAGTCTAGCAATACAATGTACAAATGCTATTGGGTAAAAACGTTTTGGAAATAAATCCAATCCAGCAATACAATATACAAACAGAGTTGGGTAAACAAACGTTCTGGCAATAGATCCAGTCTAGCAATACAATTTACAAATGCTATTGGGTAAAAACGTTTTTGGAAATAAATCCAATCCAGCTATACAATATACAAACAGAGTTGGGTAAACAAACGTTCTGGCAATAGATCCAGTCTAGCAATACAATTTACAAATGCTATTGGGTAAAAACGTTTTGGTAATAAATCCAATCCAGCAATACAATATACAAACAGAGTTGGGTAAACAAACGTTCTGGCAATAGATCCAGTCTAGCAATACAATTTACAAATGCTATTGGGTAAAAACGTTTTGGTAATAAATCCAATCCAGCAATACAATATACAAACAGAGTAATAATTCATGATTCAGCTCTAGTTTGATATATAATTCCAATGGAAACCCAATAGATTGTATCTAGAAATTAAAATTAAAACACAAGTAACAATTCATGGTTCAGATCTGGATTTATATATAATTTCAAAGGCAATCCAATGATATGCAGGCTTCCAAGTGTACTCAGAGCTATCGCAGGCATAAACATGAGATTGCAGTAAAGAAATGCCAGATACCATTCATAATGGAAATGGGGGTATATATCAAAAAAATACCACCTTCGTGATACTAAAGGATCGGAGATATATACATATATATATCGAGATCAAAATTTACAACACAACTATAATGGAAACACAGGTATATAAAAAAAATGCATGTACCTTACTTAGATATGACCCAAAACACAGGTATATAAAAAAAATGCATGTACCTTACTTAAATATGACCCAACTTCTAGTCTAGGCCGAGGAAGTTCAACACAACAATGGAGGCTCAATCTCTAAAGTGATCACTATTCCACTCTTTGATGGAGAAAACTCCATGATCGCATTCCCACGCAGATCCAATAGGATTCCAGTGTAGATCTTTTGTCCTTTTTCCATATTCCCCCCCCCTCCGTTCTCTCTACAACGTTTGTTTAAATAAAGATCCACGGGTTTGCCAAGGAGACAAATGGCAAGCACATGATGCCAAGTGTTTTTCTTATGTCCAACGACCAGGATACAACCAACTCTTCTATTAAATAGCCACTCCTCAACATTGATTTCTTATAACTAAAAGTAGTTATGGTATTCGACCATCTCTACTAGTAACTCGCCACTCCTCAAAGGTGAAAATCTTGTAACTAAAAATAACTATGATAT
>LPNX010415558.1:21071-103396 GCA_001517045.1 Pseudotsuga menziesii | reverse complement strand
ATGACTCAAATACATAATAGAAACATCCCGGAATAAACATCGGGTTACAATAATATAAAATACATGGAAGAATACATTCCGAAGTTACATATACATCAACATTAAGGAGCATGTAAAAATCATGGAACCTATCTTTGAAGACATGACCAAGAATATTATGAAAGGATTTGAATTGTTGGCTATCCAAGGCTGGATAAAATATATTGATTTTAAGAAAAACAAGGGGAAAAATGCATCAGCTTGCTTAAAGCAGCAAAAGGAGGAGACCAATGAACCACCTAGTTTTGAAATAGGTGAAGCAGAAAAAGTAGTACATGAAGAGGATCAAGATTCACTCCCAAGTGACTCTGAAAAATATGAATATACATCACATGAGTATGAAGAAGTTTCTACTGAAAATACTGAAGATCATTTCAAGACACATTCTACCTTGGAAACGAAACAAAGAGAATCTACTGATGGATGCTTGAAATATGAAGTAGTACCTATTGATGGGTGCTCACAACTCTATTTTGGTGACATAGAGATCATATTTCAAAATTTGCTACAAGCCAAATTTCTAGTAAACATGAAAATGAAGACCTTGTAGCAGTTGAATAAGAAACAAGATCAACTTCCGCATCACCACTTGAGCTTCATGAAGTTGGTCCAAGCAAGAAGGAAGAAGAAGAGGAGGTTCATTTGCAAGAGCCTCATTTTATTGAAGGGTCCTTAAAATATGAATTAAAATAAGATCCAAGAGTCCCTTAGAATACTCCATGACACTCAAGTATTAGTTTCAAATTCTTGTTGGAGAGCTACTTCATTGGAAGAAACATCCTTCCTTGAAGACATGGAGAAGATTCAAAGAGCATTGTGCCACATCAAAGGTAATTTCATGTCTTTTCTTTTTGATAGAAACAATTTTTTTGAGATTAATGAATTGTTACATGATGCATACTTGAATAATAATGAGGATAATCATAAGCTCACAATTCAAAATGAGAAACTTCTTGAAAAGTTGCAAGATACTTGTTTTTCCTCCTATGTTTCAGATTGTCAAATGGTAGATTGTTTGAAGGATTCTCTTGACATGGTGAATCATGATAAATGTAGAAATTTGAATGTGCTTGATGTGTTTGAAGATGAACTTGAAGAGATACAAACACTTGATGTGTTGGAAGAGGAACTTGAATTGTCTCTTGATGAAGGTTATGCAATTTTCAAATAAGAGCATGATTCCTCTACATTGGAACCAATCTATGACAAAGGTTTCACACTTTTGAAGGAGATGCATGATACTACCCATATGGATCTTTCCCATAATGAAAATTCTGCACTTTTTGATCATTTGGGTGATTTAGTTCATTCTTCTACATCCTACAATTCCATATTTTGCAGCATTAGTCTCAATGAAGTATGGGTGAAAGGGTTCTTTTTTATGGTGCCACATGAGGAGTGTGGAACTCCTAGATTTAATTTTTATGATGACATGGTTGTAGCACACTCTTATTCACATTTTCATAAGCATCCTTTGTTACTTTATGATGATGCACATCTACATGGATGCACCTATGATATGCATTTGAGTCACTTGAAGACTCACGGTTTTTCTTGCTCAACACTTGGTTCATTTGATGTTGGAGGAACTTCATCCAACATTGGGGTGAATATATTTATGATTGTAGAACATTTTTGTTACCAGCCACTTAATTTTTTATATATTTATGATTTTCTCATTCATGGATGTGTGGGTGAGACTTCTTTGAGTCATTTGAAGTCTCCTTCTTTATTTTGCTCATTATTTGGTTCAAATTTGAGTGGAGACTCTTCATTCACTTCTTGGATGAAAGAATACATGGATGAATATTTTGATGCATATCACATCCTTTTGGAGCAGAATTATAGGACATGGGATCCTAACCTATGTCATTGGAGCAGATTTTATTGGTCACTTGAAGCTTGTATGCACTTGGAAAATGGCAGTGTACTTACTTGGAGGTATAAGCACTTCCATGATTTTTTGATGAGGCACCCCCTTGATGTACATTTTTATTATGTTATTATGTACTTTGATGATATATATTATGTACTCATGATGTTTGGAATAATGAATACAAGAAAATGGGATCCTGGAATTCTCTTTCCTAATGGTATGGGTTGGAGAGCAGTCTTAATGTTTGGAGTGCAATACAAGCAATGGGACCCTAGGATAGTTTTTAGTCCCAATGATTTCAATTTTTTTGGGAAACAAAAAGTATGGTGGATGGATTCCCCAATTAATAAAGTTATTTTAATCAGATTAGTGCAGAAACAAGCATGGTGGCTCCTCTCGAAAATATTCATGGAATCTCAAAGACTCAAAGTTGGGAAACTCAATGGAAACTTCAAAGAATCATACAGAAAGCAGCTTCTTCAACACCCATGTTTGAAATTGCTTGAGGACAAGAAATATTGGGAAGGGAGGATTTTTCATGTCCCAAATTTTGAATTGGGTCACAATTTCCTAAATCACATTTTCCATATTCATGATAGTTTGTCAAATTGATGCTAAGGGTCAAATAATTGCCAAGGAGGAAAATTACTAGTTTCCTAGGTTGGGGGTGGAAGATTTGGGAAATGGAATAAGGGGGAAAATAAATGATGTTTAAACATTAGAATGGAATAAATATTTAATAAAGTATCTAAATAAATAAATAAAATGGAAAATCAAAGTGGAAATTGATCGTGAAGACACATGGAGAATGTGGGACCCACACAAGCTAGAAATTTGATACCAAATGAAAACCTCCTCTTGAAATTTCAAATACATGGGAATCCTAAAGGTTATTGGATGATTTATAAGGTTAATACATTTTTCCATATTCATCATAGGTCTAATTTAGAAACAAATATAACTTACATGGGAAAGGAAGAGTCATTTTGGAGCTAGTGAGACACTTGGACTAGATTCTCTAGCTCTATGACAACATTGATAAAGATGCTATGACACCCATGACAAAAATCAGATCTGAAGGCTGAAATATGAAATATATGACATTTCAGGTCGAAATAGAGAATCCAAGAGAGCTCTCATGTCAGTTGGAGAATCCCAATGGGTTCCTACTCAAATTGGGGGAAGATGGAAGGCTAGGAAAGGGAGGACACATGGAAAATCTTGAGCCCACACACAAATTCGAATTGGATTGAGTTTGTGGATGTATTAGGATCCTTAGAAGGATAAGGATGTTTATAAAATATAGGAAGAAACCAAGAGAATGGATTTTGATCATTTGAGAAATTTCCATTTGTGAATTGTGAGAGCTAGTGGATGACTAGTTTTCTTGCCTTAGCCAATTTCAAGGGTGAAAGATTCTCATCCAAGTTGGTGTTTGGATAGGCCACTCAGGTATTTCATGGAGATTTAATGGAGTCTTATTTTCAGGTTTAATCTATAGGGAATCTTTTGTATTCTTCTATTGCAGCACTTTCTCTCAACCATTTCCAGTTTTATGGCATATTCTTGCTCATGGAGGGATTGCGCTTTGGGTGAGCTATTGATCTCTTTTGGGAAGCTTATAATTCTCCATTATTTTTTTATTATTATGTAAATTCTCTTTATTTAAATTTCAGAATAGTATCAGGTCTAAATGCCAAAATATTTCATGTAAAAATGTTAAATAATGAAGAAATAGTGCCATTTCCCCACTATCTTGTTGTGCACCATTGTAATGCTAATGATTTCGAATTGGGAGAATATTTTAATTGTCCATTAATTATTGTAATAAGATACATATGATATTTTCTTCATTCTCATAAATTCCCAGGTAGAAATATCAAATGGTTGTATGGGAAAAGTGATTATTAATGAGCAAACAATGACCATTTCCCCACTACATTGATGTAAGGTATGATAATGTTGATTATTTCGAATGGGAGAATGTATATATGATAAATTTGTGATTAATGTACTATAATTAATGTGCATTACAAGTTTCATGTTTAGTACTTAAGCATCGGAATCCGTTTTACTCATTTTAATTGCATTGGAAGAAGATTTGGTGCCTTTCCCCAAGGGTGGAAATTGTGATTTGGGAGCTATTTGAGAGAGAGTCATAATAGCTTGTATAAACTGAATCATGATGCATATGAGATATTAAAAACTTCCCTCACTTATTCCCTACCTATGTTCAGCAATTCGAGTGACTTTGGGATCATTTGAGAAGCCATTTCCGGCAATTACCTAGGGGGAATTGGAGCCTCAATTTGCTAGCAGGGATGATTTTAAGGAACCATACTTATTTAAAAGTGTATAAATGTTGGTGAATATTACTAATTCTTAAAACGACAACTATAAACTGATTAGCGATATTTTTCAAAAAATATTTTAATTTCCAAGGATTTTATATCGTTTATATAATAATTTGGCGATTTTTAGGGTGAAAAAATTTTACCCCATCAAATTTGGGGGAAATGGGGCTTCAAAAACTGAAAAAATGGAGAATCTTTTTTGGGAGAAAAACATGGAAAAATAGCCCACTAGGATAAAATTCGCCCCTAAAATCATCCCTGTTTGCTAGTAAAGACTCCCACTTTGAATAGAAAATTAAATAGGTTAATAGAAGTAATTGGGGGGTTAAAAAGCATCCCTGAGCATCATATTTAAGTTCTAATATCATTCATGTACCTTTTGAGATAATTTGGGAGCATTTAGGTCAATTTGGAGGTCTAGACATCAAAACTAGTTCAACTCGAAATTGGGGAAAAAAGTGGAAAAATTGGTCATTTAATAAAATTTCAAAAAGGGACATTACAGTGCACCCAAGAGGAGCATCAAGAGAAGTATCTAAGTGCTGGAAATAGGGTTAGTAGAGTTACTTATGGGCCTCCAGGACAACCGTTGGGGGAGAGTGCCCACTTTTCTTAGGGCTTTCCAAACAATGTGTCCCTTTTGCTTAGGCACCCACTTATGAGGAGAAAATATCATATATATAGGTGGGATGCACTTGAGGATAAGGAATCCAAGGAACCATACAATCAAGGAAGAGACCAAGAAGTCTTTGAACCAAAGAGACAAAGCTAAGGGTAAAAAGCTCTACGGTAGGAAGATGAGCTGAGGTAGATTTCCCAAGTGAAAAAATACGTTATGGAAGTAGGTTCAAGAGAGATAGAGCCGACAACAAAAAAATCATGAAATATTTGGGATGGATTTACCAAGGAGTTTTTGTTTGTTGTATTTTGTGTAGTCGTCTAAAAATTATAATAAAATCCACACAAGAATTGAAAATTCTATTAAATGGATATATTATGTAAAATAAATGAGTATCTTATGTAAAATAAGGAGCTTATAATAGATGAAGGTTATGAATGTGATTACTAGGGAAGTAAATGATAATGAAAACTATTTAAAATTTTATTATGATAACATTTGGGAGTTTAAATTTATAGAAGGGGAATTTGGTAATGGTTGTGATAAAATTAGAATAATTCTAATTGAAAATGAGAATAGTTTTAGGGAGAAATAAATTAATAGGAAATAAAAATAAATTAAATTAATAAAGTGATGCCATCCGAACCAAAGTACTGATTCAAATCACCTATTTGAACCAGTAAACCAATTCGAATCGCTTCCCTAGGAATAGTTAGCTTCTAAGTTTAGCAGAACCTCTAAACTTAGCTATCCGGCTAAGTCCTTCCGCAATGCTGCCTCGACAAGATTCCTTTTGCCATGCTGTCTCTACAAGATTCCTTTCGCAATGCATCTTCCGCAAGGCCTTTCTGCAACTCCTTTCTACAATTGCAGAATGCGGGTTGTGGGCGTACACTTTTTCAGTTTAAAACAAACCTCCCACAATTACGTTCGTGCAATGGTTTTTCTGCATGCAGGTTGTGGGTTGCGGACACACCTTTTCATTTTCCGAAGTGTGACTCCCACAAATATTCTCTTGCAAACTTCTGTCCGAACCGTTGATCTTCTGCGGGGAAGATTTGGATTGTTGATCTTTTTTTCCTTTGCGGATATAATTTCTGATCGTCAGATCTTTGCGGATTCCTTCTTGACCATCGGTCTACTTTCCTTTGCGGATCTATACACTAATTGTTACTATCCCACAGAACTTCTCCCAACTATTGGATCTTCTTATGCTTGATCTAGTCTATCCAAACCTACATAGATTTATATCTTAGTTCTCATCGATCCTTACAGTGATCGATTTACCGATTCAGAACCCTGTAACAAGGTTACTCTGTGCACACATTTCCTTCACAAAATCCTTCAATAGATTATTCATCTAACTCTCCCCTTCGATTGATGAGAGGCTCGATTAATCGATTTATGTTTCCTCCCTCTCAGAAGACATCTTTCATATACGATATTATCATCTATTAACAGGGAATAAACCAAACATTCATTTCATGAAACCACACATTCAAACAAATTTGAATTTACACACAGATATTTAGCCAAAATAGGCTTTTGCATTCACACACAACAACTATACATACAACTGTCTCAGAACTTGTGTTTTGATCTTATTAGGCTTGATACAACTTTAATTGGCCTTTATTGACCTCCCTATTTGTCTATCTCTATTTTCTATCTCTTCTCTATCCCCTATCTATCTCTATCTATTCCTTGCAGGCTTACATATATACATAATTGGATTCATGAACCATTCTGGTTCAGATCCTTAATACTCTCAACAACATCCTAAATTAACTCTAACTATCAACCCTATCCTATGAATCGCTACCCTAATTGAGGGATTTTGTACATGATTCATCAATTGACTCATCATCCACCTAGTGATTCACCCAACTGACTCACCATAATCTAGAATAAAATAAAACATAGGTTATTTACAATGTGATGGTTTGAAGACCATCAATTTATATTTTGAAGACCCCTTTCTAGGCTTGATCCAACAATGAGCTTGGAATTTGAAATGGAGAGCAGGATGCTCCTGCATCAGACTCCCTAGGAAGAAACAAATATGGCCTCCTGGTCATAACCTTCTATATTCAGTATGCCTAGATCCCAAACTTTATTCTGTAGCAGATCGTCCATGTTATTATGTAGGTATGTCTTTGTCATATTCAGTTCTCCTGGTTTCCAAATTTTATGTTGAAATGCCCCACTAGCCTTGCTTCTGCATTCTTTTTCTGTCATCTGTCCTCTGCCACTGTTTTGTTTATTTTCTTTGTTGATGTGAATCTTCATTCTTTCTTCATGCCTTCTCTGATACATCTTCACCATAAACAACCTTAATTCTTCAATCTCCATGTCCAGTCTATCCTTTGGCTGGTACACCTGCATCTTTTTTTCCTGAAATTGCTTCTTTCTTCTTGACTCTCTGTTGCTATCCACTAAATTATATAATAATTCAGTGCTTTATTATTTTGTCTGCTCTTTTCCAATGCTATCATCAAACATTAAGTAGTCAGGTTTATCAACCCTTGGATTGATCAACCAGTCTTCTAACATTTCTAACTCTTCATCATAATTTATGAAGTTAGAAAACTTCCCTTTGTCTTCATTAACCAACTTTGAAACAATAGTTTCTTCAAGGTACTGATAATCCTCTTGAGACACTAAGGTCCCTTCATGTGGGAACTTCTTCCCCTCTCTGTCAGCAACACCACTATCCACATATGCAAGTGTTCTCTTTTTTTTATCTCCATGAGACCATATCATCTCGTCCTTTAATCCCATAACAAACTTCTGACTTTGGTCCATGTCAAGAGTACATGGATACTCATATGTTTCTTCATTTACCTCTGTAACAACCTCACAAGGTTCATCACATGTTATTCCTGCAGATATACACAATTGATTAATTTCAAAAATGTTGAAATTTTTATCTCCCATTGAATTTCTTATCAGCATATTCTCTTTCTGATTTGAAATCTCTCAAAAGTTCATGAGACTTTTATCTAGTCCCTCTTCTACACCATCTTTTACCAAGATTATTCCATGTTCTTTTAAACAACAGTGAACATATTCTTCTGTCAATGGTCTAATTTTGATTTTTCTTTTTTCCTCAAAGCATCCATCCTATGCTTCACAACCTACATAGACACATATTTTAAGTGTTCTTCAATACCCATATTCATACACCAATAATTAGTTTAAAACACATGAGACTTTGAAGTCCCTTTTGATATTTCCTCTAGAATCCCCCTATTGTGTTGGTCCGAACATAACATCAATCTATCACCATCATCTATTTCTTCAATAGTATGATATACAGGATCCATACACTCTTCATATGGTATCCTTTCATCTTCTATTACAACAGAATTAAGTTTTGTTATCATGCTTTTGGAAAGAACATCTCCTTCTTCTTCAAACTCCATGACAGTCCAAGGTGACTCTTTAACTTTTTCCTTCATTAGAATGCAATTCTAATTCTTCCCTATAGAAATGTCTTTGCACATTTTTTTTTCTGCCTTCATCTTCAGATCATCTTCAATTGACTATGTTCCTCCATCAAGTAACTCACTAATGAATTCTTTCTACTGCAATACTTCAGATCTTTCTTCATTTGATAGACTATCTTCATCATATTTGACTTCATCAATTTTTGAGACAATTTCAAAGGACTTCCCATCATTTGCAACAAAACCTGCAATCACAAACAAATCATCAGTCTCAAAAACATAAGACCCTTTGGTCTCATTTGACCTCACAATCATCTCCTCCATAAGTAGATTTGTATTCTTTACAGAATTTATGAGACTCTCAATTGGCCTTTGTTTTTCTGCTTCATCATCCTCTCCAAGCAAAGGACCCTGTTCAGGTTCACAATATGAAACCTCCATCTCATATTCAACTTGTTTGAGTTATTTCTTCATTTCAAAAAACATATTTTGTTGTAGCTTCACCTGTAGTGAATGCCATCTTACCTCCCTTTTCATGACCCAACCATACCTCTGGTTTTCTTCTGCAACTTCTTTCCTATGCTTCTCAAAGCACAAAATGTCTCTTGATAACTCTAGCAATTCTCTGCTACATCATTCTTATCTTTCTTTCTTCTTTCTTCAGTTGTGGCTTTCCTCTGAACCCCTGCAATGACCTTCAGTAGTCATTGTTCCTGTCTCCTTCTATTCTTTTGTGAACTTCATCCCGTCCACTTGTGGACTTCTTTCCTAAGCCTCCCTCAACAAGTCTCCACACTTGTCTATTATACCTCAACAAGTTATCTCTCCTTGAGCTTGTCCTTTTGGTATATCTGGTCCTCTCACTAGAACCTTTTGAGCATCTGCTTTGCTCTTCTTGGATTCTGCAGGTCCACTCCTCTTTTTTGAGAACATGCACTAGTCCTCTCCTTTCCAATCTCTGTTATATTTATCAGGTTCTACCACTACTTCCTCTTTCCTCTTCTCAAGAACTTCTCTAGTCTTTGCTGCTTCTGTCTTCAACCTAGTCATCTTCCTTCCTCGTGCATCACTGAGCTTCTCTTCAATGTTGAGAAATGGCCTACAATCAAGTTTCCACTAACACCTCATCGAATTTATTCCTCTAGCTCGAACTTTTGGTGTCATAGGTTCACCTCCTCTGAACCTCTCGATAGCTTCTGCATCACCTACTCACTCCCTTGGACAATTCTACCCACAATTACAACTATGGAATTTCCCAACAACTTCTACCCAGTCATAGATGGAATTTGTTTCTATTTTCCAACATGTAGGAAATATTTTCCTATATAACCAGAGTTAAACACAAATATCAATCGGTCCATACCTTTAGAATCTCCACTTGTACAGTTGGCTGAAAAATATCTCCACTGTCATCTTCAAAATATCTTCTTCTTGATCTTTTTCATTTGAACTCTCCTTTCTTGTCTCTAGACTATAACCAATGTCTGTAACTTCTCCTATTGCAGAGCCTATACTTCTCCTCCCCAATATCTTCTATGATCCCTTGCACAAGACTAAACATACACCCTCACAATTATCAGTCTTCAAATTCAATAAAAATTTGCAGAAATGCCTTACCTTTCCTTTCTTCAATTTCTCAAGAGTAGTTTGACTCAATACTCTTCCCATGCATCATAACTCCATGCTGATACCTATCAAATCATATCCTTCCAAAGGACTTCTTATATATTCTCCTGTGGCTAATCATCAATTTTAACCACACATCCTCTGTCTGAAATAAATTTTGACTACTCTCACTTGACTAACCCTCTCAATACAATTGTTAGTATTTAACTTCAAAATGAATTGAAATTAGAAATTTATTTACCTCTTACGTAGAATCCTTGTCCAGATCTGATACCAAACTGATACCATGCGAACCAGAGTACTTATTCAAATCACCTATTTGAACCAGTAAACCAATTTGAATCGCTTCACCAGAAATAGTTAGGTTCTAAGTTTAGCAGAACCTTTAAACTTAGTTGTCTGACTAAGTCCTTCTGCAACACTTCCTCCGCAAGGCCTTTCCGCAATTGTGGAATGCAGGTTATGGGCGTACACTTTTTCAGTTTAAAATGAACCTCCCACGATTCTACACTCGCAACGGTCTTTCCGCATGCGGGTTGCGGACACACCTTTTCATTTTACGAAGTGTGACTCCCGCAAATCTTCTCCCGTAAACTTCTGTTCGAACTGTTGATCTTCTGCGAGGAGGATCTAGACGATTGATCTGTTTTCCTTTGTGGATCTAATCTTTGACTATCATATCTTTGCATATTCCTTCTTGACCCTTGGTCTACTTTCCTTTGCAGATATGTACCCTGACCGTTACTCTCCTACGGAACTTCTCCCAACTATCGGATCTTCTTTCACTTGATCTCGTCCGTCCAAACCTACACAGGTTTAGATCTCAGTTCTCATCGATCCTTATAGTGATCTATTTAACGATTTAGAACCATGTAACAAGGTTACTCTGTGCACACATTTCATTCATGAAATCCTTCAATGGATTATTCATCTAACTCTCCCCTTTGATTGATCAAAGGTTCGATCAATTGATCTCTGTTTCCTCACTCTCAGAAGCCATCTTTCATATACAAGCTTATCATCTATTAATAGGGAATAAACCAAACATTCAAACAGAGATGAATTTACACACAGATATTTATCTGAAATAGGATTTTGCATTCACACACAGCAACTATACATACAACTGTCTCAAAACCTGTGTTCTGATCTTCTTAGTCCTGATACAACTTTAATTGGCCTTTAATTTGTCTCCTACAAGCCTTACTAATTTCCCTATCTGTCTATCTTTGTTTTCTATCTCTTCTCTATCCCCTATCTATCTCTATCTATGCCTCGCATGCTTACATATATACATAATTGGATTCATGAACCATTTTGGTTCAGATCCTTAATCCTATCAACATACTAAATTAACTCTAACTATCAACCCTATCCTATGACTCACTACCCTAATTGAGGGATTTGGTACATGATTCATCAATTGACTCATCATCCACCTAGTGACTCACCCAACTGATTCACCATCATCTATAATCAAATAAAACATAAGTTATTTACAATCTGATGGTTTGAAGACCATCAATTTAGATTTTGAAGATCACTTTCTAAGCCCGATCCAACATTGAGCTTGGAATTTGAAATGGAGAGCAGGATGCTCCTGCACCATAAAGTAACAATAACTTTAATGGGAAAACTTGTAATTATCATGAGAATTTTTTAAATTGGCAATTAATTTGTAAATTAGTCTTCATTTCATTTGTTCTATTTTAATTAGGATAATATGTTTTCTTGTCTTTTAATAAACTCATATGTGACACAGGTCTAGTCTGCAATAAGACACATTTTTTGTATAAAGGTTAATAATTATTGATATGCTTCAATGATCATATTGACAGAAGTAGTTCTTTAAACTAGACTATGCTCCATTCATGAGAGAATGCCTAGAAAAGTTCGTCACGAAAGTGAACATTCTTTTTGTGAATTTGGTAGTTATTTATTAATTCGTCATTACAAAAATTGTTTAATTAGTATGAGAAATGAATTTATAAGTTTCTATATCTTATCCTCAAGTATTAATAGTTAAATCTACTCAATGAGGAAAATAGTATGTCTGAAGCAAGGGGCTCATCTGGAAAGCATCACTATAACCATGGATTCAATTCAAGGAACTTGACCTTTATGTTCTATTTTTTCGATGTCATGTATATAACCTGCATTTGTTTAGTCCAAATTATCAAATCATTTAATGCTTAGTTACCCTGAGAAATACGTTAAACCCAAACCTCATCCCCTCGGTTCCTTCTTTGAACATATGTTGCTAAAGGGAATTATATCTATAAGTGGGGATACTGAAGAGTTTGAAAAACAACTAGATAATGAATGAGGTTATGTAATGCTGTCATTGAAAATAATTGGGAGAACTGACACGAAATGAATAAAATAGAAATATTAGTAGTCATGTTTGAAATTGGCAATAAATGGTGATTCAAAATCCAAAATATTAATTACTTTTGGGAATAAAAGAAGGAACATGTATGGATTATGCAATGAAATTGA
Source organism: Pseudotsuga menziesii (assembly GCA_001517045.1). NCBI lineage: Eukaryota > Viridiplantae > Streptophyta > Pinopsida > Pinales > Pinaceae > Pseudotsuga > Pseudotsuga menziesii. The sequence goes on along the minus strand of LPNX010415558.1, from coordinate 90,934 downwards.
GTGTTCATATTTTATTATTTTATGTTCTATGTCTCTTTGTATTCTATTGTTCCTTTTCATTTTTCCTGATTTTTTTCTCTTTTCAAACATCACCTAATTTTTTTTGTAAGACTTGCACCCACGGAGTCTCGAACCAGTGTCCTTACACATGGAGTGTTTTAACAGTACACCCATTCACCATCTATTCTATGCATCGTGGGATAAACATCACCTAAATTAATGGAGTTTCCCATATATCTCTTATGTTATAATCATGCATGTTATTGTCATATTCCTTAGTCACTGGCATAGATTTTGTAGATGATGTTCTCGTGTCTTTGATCTCGTTGTGTGTTTGATGTGTTTAAGCAGGTATTTCCTTGGAGATCCATTTCCACAGGAGAACAACTACATCACTCCATCAAATAGTTTATTCCAGGTGTCTACAGCTTCTAGGGGAAGTCTTCTAACTTTGTTGTGACTTATTTGTTCTAGATTTGAACCATTCAGATTAGAGGAACAACTCTTCTCTGTAGGAGGTGCATAATTCCTAGAAACAATAATTAATCACTGTCTCCTATTGCAGGTCTAAGCACTGTATTTGAGCCATAGTTTCTACAATTATTTAAATTGGAGATAAAAACCTCACGCTTGCATAGCCTCATAGATATTTTGAATTTTTTCTCAATGGACTATTGTGTCTCGTTTAAGTAAGATTGTTAATATATAATGTATTTTATGTTGTTTAATATAAGGATTGTAGTAGCAAGAAATTATGAGAATACCTGAACCCTATCTATAGGAAACCTAAATGCCCAAAAATGGACAAGAAATTCCCTACGCCAATGTTAGTGATCTTGAAGTGTAGGTGAACCCCCTCCATTCTTGCCACTTATGGTTTGGACCTATTAACATAATTTTTGTTAATCCTCTAGTTATTAAATGGATGAAACTCCTAATGAGCATGACCAACCTCCTCTTATAGTTATCATGATCTTTATGCCCTAATGTAGGACCTGTGTGTATGTGTATGACTTTCTCTTTAGTGAGGTGTTTTTCCTATACTGTACTTAAACAATTGAAACAATAAATTATTAGAAATATTAAAGGAAATAAACTACAAGAAGTAAAATGGAAGAAACAAGAGTATTGAACTTACAAGATGTAAACCCTTATATTGATGATCTAGAAAAAGAACAATACTCACATGTCTCTTTTGGGGGGAAATCTCCAAATGAGTAGAGCTCAAATCTAAATAAGTACTTATACAAGATCTCATAGATTAATTAACTAACTCCCAAATACGACAAAATGATGAGATGTTTTTGCACTTACTTGTAATATTGACTTCAAAATGATGAGATGTTTGAGCTTGTGGAAATGTCAATTTTGAATTCTGCATTTAATTGACTAACTCTTGAACACCACAAAATAAGAATATTAAAGTAGAAATCTAATGTTGCTACAAGTATGTCCCAGGTCAACACTTACTCTTAATACTAACTTCAAAATGATAAGATGTTTGAGTTGATGCAAATGTCCATTTTGAGTTTTGCATTTACTCTTGAAGGTGCATTGACAACCCAATTTTCATATTAGAAATCATATAGTATATATAGCTTATTAGTTAAATTCTAAATAAATATTTTATTTACATTGTTTCACTTCAGTTTTTTTCGTAACAAAGAAGAATCTACAAGATCACCCATCAATCCTTATTAACTGGGTCGCCTTGTAATAAACCTCTCAAGCAAAGATCAACCTTAATGTTGGATAAAACATAATCAACCAAAATAGACTACCAACATAATCATACAAAGCCAATATAAATCCCTGTATTTAAACTTAAACTTTCGTCGCAATAGTCGTTAATCCCATAGTGACTCCTAATCTCAACCCTCATTATTTCACTCCAATTTGTATCCCATAACGCTTTTTTCTTCGTGTAATAACTTGTGCCAATGAGAAAATATCAAACATATCTCCTTTGAAAGCATATTGAAGAAGGATGATTGTCATTTTTTAAAACCCTATTGAGTTAAGATGACGACATCCCCTTCTAGTGGACATTCAATAAAGGTGATGTCATTTGCTTGAATTAATTTAGTTACTTAAGATGATGGCATTTCCCTCTAGAGCATATCATGTTAGATTTCGTAAGATTATGCCCTCCAATATCTTATATGAAATTGTTATTATGACGCCATCTCCTTCTTAATATATTAAATCGACCTAACTTAATATATTAAATCGACTTAACTTAAATTGAGTGTTTTAATTATAAAAGTTTTTTATTCACTGACATGTCACTGAAGGTATCATGGTTCCTTTTTTATCCACTGACATGCCATTGAAGGGTATAATTGCTCGTGAGTCGTGGCCTTCATCTCAACAGAATCATAGGTGTTCCAATCTTCTGACATAGGATTTGATATAATAATACCTAAATGGTATCATGGATAATGACCTTCGTGTCAGCGTAGTCCTAGGATTTATAATCCACTGACACAGGAATGACCATTGTCTACCCTTGGAGAGGGTACTTACCACTAGAATCATCCATCCATTTTGTGATCTCATCCACTGACATATATACCTAAATGGTATTCATGTCAGCACAGTCCTAGGGGTTTATAATCTACTGACCAAGGAATGACGGTTGTCTCCCCTAGGAAAGGGTACTACTACTTACCACTGGAATCATAATCCTGCCACCATTTTGTGATATGGTCCACTGACACATACCTAAAAGGTATCATGTATACCTAAATGGTATCATGGATAATGACCTTCGTGTCAGCATAGTCCTAGGATTTATGGTCCACTGACACATACCTAAAAGGTATCATGTGTCATGAGCTTCATGTGAGCATAGTCCTAGGTTTCATAGTCCCACTTCGACTTTACTCCATTGATTGTAAATTATGGCTTTTTTTTATAAAGAAAATCACTCTTTATTTAAAAGAATATATTTTTAAAATTCATAATAATTTAATTTACTTTAAATATTAATAATATTTTGTTGTCCTCATTTTAAGAAATTAAAAATAAACAACTTTATAATAACATAATAGAATAGATTTGCAAAACGCTCACGATCATTTTGTAAAAAATAATTATTTTTACATAAAATAAACAACTTTTTATAAAACGCTCACTTTCATTTTGTAAAAAATAATTATTTTTACATAAAATAAACAACTTTTATAATTATTAAAAATAATTATTTTTACATAAAATAAACAACTTTTTATAAAACGCTCACGATCATTTTGTAAAAAATAATTATTTTTACATAAAATAAATATTAGATTTTTTTAAAGAATAACATCATGTTTATATTTAATATTGGTTAAAAATATATATAAATAAATAATTTAAATTGCAACAAATCATTTTTCATAAAACGCTAACGATCATTTTGTAAAATAATTATTTTTACATAAAAAAATATTAGAATTTTTTTTAGAATAACAGCATGTTTATATTCTAATATTGGTTAAAAATATATAAAAATAATTAATTTTAAAATCATCAAATAGGAACAATTTAAAAGATTTCATATTTATAACAATTTTTTTTATTTTTATATTGCTTTCTATTCTAAAATTTATTAAAAATATCTAAAATGAAAGATCTCCAAAATCATCAAATATAATAGTAAGTTTAGTATAATTAATGTATAGTGTCATTGTGTTGTTGTTGGCAACATCCCTTCACCAACTCATCCATCAACAACTTGGATGCGTGAGCAACTTGCACGCTCGACACAACCAAGGAGCACACAAGGCAACCGGAAGCAGTGATGGATCGAGCATGGGCGTAGAGCTTTTAACAGCAAGGCATGTGACCAAGAGGCTTCAACAAGGGTATTCGACAATTGACAAAGAAGAATTCAACAAACAACAAAATGGAAAAGATGCCATCGGGTTCATCTGCCCAAAAGGTGGCAATAACACACCCCGATGACGGGAAAAATGGTTGTAGACCACATTAGGCACATGTGGACGACAATGGCATGACAGTCGGGCTTGTGAACAAAGGGGCTTAGCACATGCCAAAGAATTGACAAAATAATCTGTAGAATGGGGCACCCGATGCAGGTGCACCCAAGAGGAGCATCAAGAGAGCATCCAAGTGTTGGAAATCAGGTTAGTAAAGTTACTGATGGGCCTCCAGGCCAATTGTTGGGGAAGAGTGCCCACTTTTCTTGGGGCTTTCCAAACAATGCATTCATTTTGCTTGGGCACCCACTTATGAGGAAAACCTCTCATATATATATGTTGGATTCACTTGAGGAGAAGGAATCCAAGGAATCATCTAAGAAAGGAAGAGACCAAGAAGTCTTCCAACCAAAGAGCTAACAATAAGGGTAAAAAGATCTACGTTAGGAAGGGGAGCCGAGGTAGATTTCCCAATTGAAAGTATACATTATGGAAGTAGGATTCAAAAGAGATAGAGGTGACAACAAGCAAATCATGAAATTTTTGGGATGGACTTCCTAAGGATTTTTGTTTATTGTATTTTCTATACTCAGCTAAAATTTGCACTCGCTTTGTAGTTGAGGTTCTAGTCATTTCTTGAATGAGTCCTTGTAACTTGTTCACTTAAAAAAGACTTGTTGGGTGCTTGGTTTGGGAACCCATGTGATATTTTTTTTGTGATTTGGTCTCTTCTTTAATTGTTGAAATTGGATAAGTAAGATCACACATATAATATCCAAGTGTAGGTTGTCAAGGTTGCTAGGCATGGTTGGCTTAGGCAATGCATAGCTCATCAGCGGAAGGTATGGGAATGTCATGAGTGAAGAGGCATAGTCCAACAAAGAGTAACCAAGCCTTAAGATGAAATTCGCGTGGTGTTTAAGGGAAGGGAACTATATTTCATTTGCAACAAAGGCAATGTTTAGTCACCTTTGAACATGGCACATGTATGCATTTCATTCAGTCAGTTGGGTATTTAGCTTACTTCCGAGTCGATCCACTTTCATGATTCATGTCACTCCTTTGAGTCTTTCAAAGAATGCATTGTCTATCGTCGCATTATGTGTTGGTCTTTGCCTCATCAAGTCAATGTTGCCAAGTCTTCGAGCATGCCTCATGTTCAAAGGAAAGTTGTGTTGAGAGTTTGGCTCTGCAGTCAAACCTACCTTTGTTTCAGTTACCTTTGATTCAGTCCTATGGTTAGTTCATACCAAATTCCAGAACTTTGTTCCAAGTTTCATGTCATTGATGTGGGAATCATTAGGCCCTCCTTCGACTATAATATTCCTGTCGACTTCAATTCATCTTATAGGAACTAGTCTTAGAAACAAAGAAATACCTTGAGATCTGTATACATCAATGAAATATTTCCTCTCTTTCGACAATAGGTTTACATTATTGAACTTTGATCCAAAGATTCAACCAAGTGCTCGAAATCAAATCATCTATTCACATTCGGAGGAATGTATTGGGGTACCTTGAGAATCATTGACATTAATGGTGTTCTCCCTTGCACCTGTTAACGGTTTTCATCATTGACCATTAATCAAAATCAAATCATCTATTCACATTCGGAGGAATGTATTGGGGTACCTTGAGAATCATTGACATTAATGGTGTTCTCCCTTGCACCTGTTAACGATTTTCATCATTGACCATTAATCAAGTGGTTTCTACCATGTTCGACTTCAAGAGATGTATTCCCATGGATAGAATCATACTTTGTTGAAGACAAGAAGAAGACAGTAGTGTATGTTAAAGGGCTCATTTCTTTCCCCAAGTTGTGATGGAGTATTTGTATGAGTCATAGCATGGATCCACATTTGTATGGTTGTGGTTGTGCTCAAATTTCCATTTGTATGACATAGATCTACTCTGTATGTCTAGTAGTTATGTCCAAGTTTGATTCTTCATCGCATGGATCTACGTTGTATTCTAGTATCCATGATTGTTTATATCTCACATGGATCTACAGTGTATTGGTCAGAAACCATGTTGTGAGTCATATGAACACACATCAAAGTGTAAATGAATGGAAGAATGAGCTTGGTTGTTGAAGATTTTGATCATTGGACTCTTTCCTCGAAGTGATAATTTGTTCCTACAAAACCTTTGCCCATACTATCCCTCTAGCCTCATGCTTTGGGGGGCATTCTGTTACACACATTTATCGTCAACATCATTTAATGAGATCAAAGTATCAATGTTTTCCTTAAATCCTCAAGTTTTGAGGTTAAAAATGGACAAGGATCAATGATTTCACAGTTTTGGCTACCACTGCACTTTCCATGTAATCAAGGTGTGGTACCTATATCAATAACACTCTTTTTCCTTAAACAGTAAGCAGTTCCACTGCTATCTCTCTTCATGCAATGTGTGATGCTCACCTAGTAACGCTCTATCCCCTTGGACAAAGAGAGGTGCTCAAGTTATAAAGGAAAAAAGAGAAGCTTTGAGAGGATTCTCGAAGCTTGACTTCGTGGAGCCTCATCCCTAAGGTTCATGACCACCTAGAGCTCGAGATCCATCATTGTAGGATCCTCCCTCCACCTCACCCATGAGATCCTCAACCTATTATATCCTCCCATGGCTTTAAATACTAGCTCACCCCCCATGGGTAAAGGGAGGAAGATTATGTTATTGCATCTAAACTCTGGTCAAATTCAGCCAAGACTAATGAGCAATTAGTAGGCAAGCTTGAGGCTTTGAGGCAAGGTTCACTTGACAAGGGTTTCTCAACACCAAGGCTTAGCTTGTATGCTCTCTCTCTCCATTTTATTAATGCAAATAAAGGTTTATTTCCCATGAACATTATTGTGTTTGGATCACTATGTTTATTGTTGAATTCCCTGGTTATTAACATAAGATCATAGATTAGATTGTTAATATGATCTAGTGTGTATTTTTGTGTGTATCTTGCAGGACATATGTAGAGATCAAACATTCCAAAGACCAACATTTGACAACTTGTGATAGGTAAAAGAGTATTTTATTCAAGATATCTATTTGATCTTAGGGAAATTTCTTTTATGTTGTGGCTGCTTTGTTCTAGTACCGAGTGTTTCAGGCTAGGGAAACAACTTATATATGCGCTAGCTGAGTATTTATAATAACAGTTTCCCTTCCAAATTTTTTAACCTAATTTTAGGGACTTGATATTTCACTATATGCTCCCCTATATAATATAACCATTAGACACCAAAAACCACATTTTTATCATCCACATTCACTACATACAAATTGTCAATAATAGTGTGATTTCCTATAGTAACTTGAAGCTTTGTAATCCATTTGGTACAATCCATAGAATTATTACCTATAATGATGATTGTGAAGCCATCAAAAGTTTGAGTATGTATATTTATCCTCTCCACCAAGGATGCATTTATTAAGTTATGAGTGTCTCCACCATCAAGTAGAATTGTAACCTTTTGGCTTTCTATATTACGCTTGAGTCTAAGGGTGTGGATATAGGCACACCTAAAAGTACTGCAATTTTTCCTTTGACAAGAGAGGGTTGCTCTTCTTCTGTTGTTTCATACCCGTCTTCTTGGGATGCAAGTTGTACTTCTTCCTCTGACTCCTCCTCCTCATCTTCATAGAAGACTTGAATGTAGTGTGCCTTCCCCTTAGTGCACCTATGCCCAAGAACCGAAGGTTGCTGGCATGTGAAGCACAATTTCTTTCTCTTGAGTTCTTCTTTACTTGGTCCATCCTTATTCTCCTTAACAAAATATTCCTTTAGCCATATTTTCCTCCCTTCTTTGGATTTGAAAGGAAAATTATACTTAAGGGGATACCTAGTCTTTGACAACACATTCTGTATATCTCTTGCCAAATTTATGGAATCCTTCAATGTAGTTGGATTGTGGGATTTCATGAGCCCTTTTAAAGGTTCTTCCAACCCTTCAGTGTATACTAGAACCAACCTATACATAGAGATATCAGAAACCATCACTAATATATTTTGAAATTCTAATATATATGCTTCATGGGTTACAATTTGCTTTAATTGTGCCAAGTCTTTGAAAGGAAGTTGAAGGTCTTTCATATCTAATCTCTCCACTAAATCCTTGGAAAACTTTTCATAGGATGAAATATGATCATGTACAAAGGTATTAATACCATGGAACCACCAGTCATTATCTTCTACCTCAAGATGTAGAATGGTCATTTTCAATGCATCCTCTTCAACCATGGGATTCAACTGGAAATACACATCTAGTTTTTATTTCCAAGAATTAGAAGACAATTGGGAAGAGCCATCAAAGGAAGGAATAGTCACCTTTCCTATGGTATACTTCAATTCCTGATTTATAAAAGGTATCCTATCCCCATTTCCTCCAGACTTGAGCTTGCAAGATACCTTGAAGAACTAGTCGAAAGGCAGAGTTTTCCTACAATCCTCACTTAGTTGTTGCCATTCATCTATTGCTTCATGCATGCCAAGGTAGTGTCAAGGTTCTCTTTAGACTCTAAAAAATTATGAATTGTAGGTATGGTTTGATTCTTCAAGTCATGGGGTCGATTGTGAGGTCCATTTTTTAAGAAAATAGTTTCCCCACATGCCTTTTCTCTCCATGATGTGAACTATTACTACTCCCTGCTGCCAACTTACCCCCAAGTTGGCTAGCCAATAATTCAAATCCGTGCATAATATTCATGGTCATCTCATCAAATTATGGCTTCATTAATGACTTAAATTCTTCTTGTTTATCATCCATAGCTTCTATTCCTAGTTTAGTCTTAATCACAACTAAAGCATAATTGACTTCTTCACCTTCTTCTTCTCTACTAACAATATATTCAGTGTCAGTCTCTAATGGAGGTATATAATCATCAATAAACATAAATGGATAATTTCAATAGGTTCCAATACCATGCTCTTATACCATTGTATTAACCCTACTTGGAAATTTTGGGAAAAGGTTGCAATTTGGGCAAATTCAGGCTTAACTAGTCATGACTATAGTGGTTCCAATTGATTCCAAATGATACCAAATATTAAAGGAAATGGTTTAGTGAGTCTTAGTAAATCCCAATATGAGATATTAAATTTTTTAATCTGAATTTAACCTTCTACAACATTTTTTGAGGTTGATGACAGAAAGAGCAACATTCCAAGGAAATTGTGGTCAAATTCCCCCTAGGGTGTAGGCCAAATGGGATTCCCAACTCAAGTAAGACCCTCCCAATTTTGTGAATAGATTATGGGGGATGATATCAAACATCTTGTTCTGTCATTACACATGGTTATTATCTCTTCAAACTGGTTATAAAGTGCAACATTCATATGACAACTTTTAATGAAATTTCTTAAGGGGAAACGACTTTACTAGCTTGATTTTAACTCATGAAAAATACATGGAATAGTTTGGATAATGGAATAATAAATGGAGACCATATAAAAAATACAAATATATTCCCCAAAATCATTAAACATCAAATAAATTCTTTAATATGTATCTGATATATAACTCTTTCAAAATGGAATCCAAATACATGAAACTAGTTATTCAAGAGCATGGGAATGCGGGCCTTTTTTCACATGTATTTCTGAGATTTCGACTTAAAGAGAATATGCACATATTATTACAGAGACAAACATGATATACCCAATCTTGGGAATCACATAGACTCATCCAAGTGCAAGCGCCACTCCAACAAGTGCATCATCACATGAGAATATGGGGAATGGTGAAGTAGGAATGATAGAAGGGGGACATAGATGGAATATCGAACTTTATGGAATTCAACCTAAAAATAAAAATCCTTCATTTATATTCAATGATAGGTATGAATTTCCTCTCCCTCAACCAACTTGGAAATGAATCCAACTCCCTCGAAATTGATTCACAAGCAGGGACAACGAACACTCACCATGTAATGGACAAGCAAAAGCTCTCCAAAATTCCAAATGAAAATTAAAAAATGATCAAAATTAATTCTCATTCTTCCTAGAATCATTTTATTAACTTCATTAGGACTCCTAAGGTCGAGTTTCCCTCCATAGGATTCCTCCAACTCATCTTAGTGGTCTAGTAACTCCTATCACACTTGAACTCTTCCTCATGCTACAATTCTTTCCCCAATTTGAATGGTTGTGCCTAACTCCCAAATGTGCCCTCTTGGTGTCTATATTTATCCCTATCATTTCAGACTTGTCATAGGTATTCAATCAGGTCTGAATTTGTCATATTTTTCATAGAATCTTTCATCATTAGTTTTCATAGAGTGCATGGAATCTCCTTCCAAGTGGCACACATTGTCTTCTTAGTATTTTCATATTCCATGGGAATTAATTCCCTTTACTAATTCGAATTCCTTGGCTCATGATATGATATTTAACATCTCATCACCCCACAAGAACATTACATTCCCCATGGATTCGAATTTGGATGAAGGTCATGCCAAGTGTGTGAGGGAATCTAGCCACCCAAGGACTCCATGAGCCTCCAAGTGTCTCCATGAACCAATGCCACCTTATTTTCTTAACATTTGTTATCTATGTGACCAATTTAATGTGAATATGGTACACTAAGGTCCTTTTGGGTCTCATAGCTCCCTTATTACAAAATTGTATGTCACCACCTCAACCTAGGGAACTAGTAGGTTGGTGAAACATTGTTTTCTAGTAGTCTTATTTGGATGGGGACATGATAGCTTTATAATATACTAACAAAGGAATGGCAGTTCTTTACCCTTCGAAGTGTTATTTACCACTTAAATCATTTGGTACTTCCACCATTTTTTTATCCAATCCATTGACATATACATAAATGGTATCATCTATCGTGACCTCGATGTCATCGTAATCCTAGGTTTTATAATCTATTGACAAAGGAATGGCAATTATATAAACTTGTGGAGGGTAGTTACCACTAATATAATTAGATAATCCCACCATTTTTTTTATAAACCAATATTTCATGTGATAATCACCCCTCCCTAAGGGCATGAGAAACATATTCCATCACAATATTACTCAACTTCCCCACTTTGATTTAACTACATTGATTGTGAAGTTATATTTTCCACAAGAAATACAACAATTGTTCAAGGTGAAGATTGAAGTTTTGTAAGGTGTATCATCAATGGCTCATGTTTATAGGGACTTAGAAGATGCTTTTTAAGGTGTTGGTAGTGATATTAGGTGTAATTGCACTTTCTATTCATTTTGAATACAATATATATCCCCCCCCCAAATGTGTTGATCAATGTTTAATTGTTTTTTATGCATGCTTGATTATAGAATCAATCTCCTCGATAGGTTTATTAGGGTTATTTAAGATCAATTTTATTTATTTGAGATTCATTTATCTATATAGCTATGAGATTTGAGGAAGGTACTTTTATCTTGTGTGCAAGTTGCATGATTTTAACGGATTGCATTACAATTTATATATGGAAGAGATATTTAGGATGACCACCTGGATATAGTTACTTCTACATTGAAATATTTTGCACCAAATGTAGTTGATAAAATGAAGAAGGATGAAATTTTACAAAATCAATTTTGGGTGACTAAAACAGGACAATGCAAAATTTGGCAAATAATCCTCAAAGGATAGATTGCAAGGAAATCCAAGTGGTATGAGAAAAACCAAATAATGAATAGATTTCATCATAGTTCCTATAAATATTGGTTTCCAAAACTCTCCCATTGGGGAGTTGTGGTTTGAATAGATCCATAAAGATTTGAAATGGTTAAGTGTTTAATTATTTTGTTGACAATGTACTTAATAACACTTGAATTCGTGCTTAAAACATATGTTATAAGCCTTGTGGATAATTTTTCGTTTTTCCTTGAAAAACCTTAGTGGTGAAGGAAAATCCAAGAGTTTCTATAGGATACATAGAGTTTTGCATGAAAATACAAACACGAATCACACCACTTACCTATCCTTCCATTGCACACTCCTCATCCCACATCAATTTTGCATGCAAATACAAATATCTGGACCACTCGGATGACAAGCCATGTGGAGGAGGGAAGCAGAGTTAGAGGTGATCCTAGCTCTTCACTTTGCACCAAACATGGAAAGTGACACACCAAGGCTAAACGTATGCATAGATTTGGTATTTGGCGTATTGGAAGATTCAAAAGGAAGACTATCCCCACATTATTCACTTCATAACAACATACAACAACAATTCCAAGGCATAATAAACAAGGTAGCTTTAAGACCAAGTTCTAGTTGTTAAGTAAAATGGATATGTTGAATGAAACCACAAGTACAGGACAAATTATCAAAAGGTTACATGTGATACTCTAAGCAAGACCAAAAATTCTATTTATTGTATAACTAAGAACACTAATGGAAGTAGATGAACAAGGGCCCTGTAATAATTTTTTGGAGAAAACAAATAGTTGTGAGCCTTTTGCTTACCCTTGAATAGACATACACAAAATGTAATGAAGGACAAATGTTTAAACCATTGTGAAGGGTTAGCCGTAAATACACACATCCTGTGGATAGGAACTGGTTCCCTAGTCTGAATTGTTCATATCTAGAACAAAACACAAACACCAAATGTTAAACTTCCCCTGGATTTGGTTCATTACATGAATGCAATGCATCAATACTTCTCTTAAAGGTTGTCCTCACTATCCTTGAATATTTATCCTTTGATACTACAAAAGAACCTGTAAAAGAAGGAAGACAACAAGAAAAACATGATAGCATACAATATAATCAACTAAATCTATGCTCATGACCAAGGAATCAAGCAATATATACACATGAAACAATAAATATGGGAAAGAAAAGACATTTTTTATTAGAAATGATTGGAGAGACTAAAACATTTATGTCTTGGTGTTGAGAGTTCCTTCCAATGGATCCTTTCCTCTAACTTCACCTTGTGTCCAAAGAATCAAGAATGATTTTGGCAGAGTTTGGGTATGCAACACAATTCTTCCTCCTTTCTCCCATGAGGAATGAGCCAGTATTTAAAGGCATGGGAGGATAGGTATGGTTTAGTATTTCATGGGAGAGGTGGAGATAAGATCCTAAAAGGGAGGATGTTGATCTCAGCTGGTCCTAAACCATAGGGATGAGGCTTCGCGAAGGAAAGCTTCGAGAATCTTCGTAAAATTTCTCTTTTTGGCTTGAAAACTCGAGCACCGCTCCTCCAATGAAGAAAATAGGCAGTGCTAAGAGGGTAAATCTTCTTGCAATAAGGATAGAAGTGGTGGCACCACTCTTTGCTCATGTATCTGTAGATTTACCAGCTTTTTTCTTCTTATGTAACACTTTTTGTCAATGGGGAAAGAGGGTTACCAACTCAAACCAAGGAAAACCTATAAGGGGATATTTTTTCCCGTCATTTCTCTAGGGAAAACTTTGAGGGATTGAAGAATACAAGGGAATACCTATCTCATGACATGATGGTGATGGTATTTCGGTGTAATAGAGATTCCCCCCAAAGTATGATGGCTAGATAGAAATGATAGGCATAATACTTTGATAGAAGAAGGTATAGTATCGAGGCAAATTTCTAAAGGTCAGAACATCTAAAGCATCACAAAATTTCTGCAGCACCTTTTACATTTTTCCCAATTGACTCACAACATGGCTGTCGACTTGTACAATGCAGATCCATGTGAGATACAAAAAAGTCATGGCTACTGAAATAAAACGTAGATCCATGCTAAGAATACTCAAATTTGGACATAGCTACTATACATACAATGTAGATCTATGTAATATTAATGCAAATATGAGCACAAACATGAACATACAAATGTGGATCCATTCTAGGAATCATACAAATACTCCATCGCAACTCGGGGAAAGCAATGAGCACTTTAACAGATACCTAGGGTCTTCATCTTGTCTTCCACAAAGTACGAATCTATCCATGTGATTACAATGTCGTGATGTCGAACATGGTAGAAACCACTTGATTACCGGTCAATGATGATAACAGTTAACAAGTGTGAGGGAGATCACCATTGATGTCAATGATTCCCAAGGTACCCTAGTACAATCGTCTGAGTGTGAATAGATGATTTGATTTCAAACACTCAGTCGAATCTATCGATCAAAGGTCAATGATGTGAACCTATGTTGAGATCGAGAGAATCTGTCATTAAGGCATACAAAATTCAAGGTACTAAATTGTTTCTAAGACTAATTCCTGGATGATGAGTTGATGTTGATAGGAATAGTCTCGTCGAAGGAGGGCCGTGATGAATCCAACATCGACAAAACGAAACTTGGAACAAAGTTCTGGAATTTTGAGTATGATGTAACCATAGGACTGACTCAAAAGTAACTAACAGAAAACGTTGTTTTGACTACAGGTGTAAAATCTCAAGACTATTTCCCTTTTTAACATAAGGTGGTATGGCCAAAGACTTGGCAGCATTGACTTGATGAGGCGGAACACAATGCGATAATGGACAATGCATTCTTTGAGATACTCAAAGGAGTGACATGAATTATCAAAGTGGATCGACTCGGAAACAAGATGAATACCCAATTGACTGAATGAAATGCAGACAAGTGCCATGTTCAAAAGTCACTAACAACTGCCATTATGCAAATGAAATGTATTTCCCTTCCCTTAATTTACAAGTCATGATTGATGAGTGCCTCTTTGATTTTTAACGAGCTAGAAGAGGGTAAAAAACACTCAATATAGATTTTCCTTCAGAGAATCCCAAAATCATATGTTTTACAAACCTGAGAAAGGATCGGTTCGTTCCCAAAAGAGGGTCCTTCATCGTTTGATTTTATGAGTCCGACAAAAGAAAACTCATTTGTCGTTTCATGTTTAGAGAGTCTGAAATGACTAAGAAGACTCTAGAATGGACTTTTTCATAAATTTAGTCTCCAAGGCCCAAAAAGGTATAAAATAATACCTTAGAGAACTCTTCAAGTCATGATTGGCTGGAGTGTACCTTTTTCATAAATAGTTCCCCCTGGTCCAAAAAAGGGGTAAACTATCACCATGAAGACGACTCTTCAGGCCCTTTAATGAGCATGAAGAAGCCAAGTTCACTCGGAAATATTTTCACATTTTAAGAGTAAAAAAAGATCTTAAACAAGACTCCATTAAGATTTTTCATGTTTGAATCTAGAGCACGAAAAAGTAATAAACTAAGCTAAAACCACTTTTCATGTTTTAACCAGAGCACGAAAAATGAAAAGTAAGTTGAACACCATCTTATTGTTTTTAACAAGCTCGAAGATCAATTGAAAGAATGCTCAGAGTATCTGCTTCATTTTTTAACGATTTTGCAACAAAATAAGAACTATGCTCAAAATGACCTGTTTCACTTTTACACAAGCTTGAAACATAAAAGAACTATGCCTGAAACATGGTTTCGTTTTTATGCAAGCTTGAAACCAAAAGGTAAACTTTGCTTTAGAAATCCTATTTAATTTTTTAACGAGATTGACATAGAAAATGAACTATGCTCAGGAATGGTTTCATTTTTATGCAATATTGAAACCAAAAGATAAACTTTGCTTGAGCTCCAGTTTTTATTTTTTAACGAGATTAAAACTAGAAATAAACTATGCTCAAAGACATATGTTTCATGTTTTAATGAGATTGACATAGATAAAAGGAACTATGCTCACCAACCTGTTTCATTTTTTAACGAGCTTGACACAGAAAAAGAACTATTCTCTAAAATCTCTATTTCATTTTTTAACGAGCTTGAAACAGGGAAAAGGAACTATGCTTGCCAGCATCCGTTTCATTTTTTAACGAGCTTGACATAGAAATGGAACTATGCTCACAGACATCTGTTTCATTTTTTAACAAGCTTGACATAGAGAAAAGGAACTATGCTTAGAATGCCTGTTTAATTTTTTAACGAGCTTGACATAGAGAAAGGGAATTATGCTCACAAGTCTGTTTCATTTTTTAATAAGCTTGACACAGAAAAAGAACCATGCTCACTAGCATTTGATTCATTTTTTAACGAGCTTGACATAGAGAGGGAACTATGCTCACAAGAATTCTCTTACCCAACATGCTATCCATAGGTTGGTAGGTTTCCCCCTTGCATAAGAAGCTAGCGACTTAACTCTAGTATGATGTCCAAAGTCTGAAGCCATGCCCCCCATTTTACCTATGACGGGAAGAAGCTAACTAGAAGGGGAAGGAACCACAAGAGCATGCAGCACATTTAGGGCAGTATGATGACTAGGAGTAATGTGTTGTCCATGTGTAACAAAGGAAAGATGACCAATGGTCACAATATTCCCATGATGGGGAAAATGCATCACTCTTAAAAGTGTGGACACTACAGCTTTCATGGCATAAACATAATCATGTCCAAGGAGCAGATTGAAATATAAAGGACCTTGGACCACCATAACATCAATACAGAAAATTTCCCCTCCTAAAGTAACAGGTAAATAAGGAAGGATCCCTAAAGGTGCAGTAGGCAGGCGATTAAAAGCTATTATCTGATCGGCGGCTGACGCAAGGTGAGGAGAACCTAAAGCTTTCCAAGCAGTAGAGGATAGAATACTAATAAAAGACCCTTCATCAACAATAGTGCAAAGCATCCGCCTAGAGATAACATACACAACTATATAGAAAGGAACACTCGAATGAAGATGAGATTATGTTAGGTTACTCCAGTGAAAGGAAATAACCTCATTACTTGGAGAGGGTTCTGTGGAAAGAGACAAAATTTCCTCTTATCGAGAACAATCAGAATGAAGCATAAAAAATTCATCAAGTTTTAGTTCATTCTCTATTGGAAGAGAAGAAAAATATGAAGATTTGGTCAAAGCGACTACTTCAGTCTTAGCACTCTCGAATAAAAGAGTGGGATCAGGTAGAGATGACATCGACTCGGCCACTTTAACTTCACTCTCAAAAGGAAGAGTGGGATAAACCAAAGATGAATCTAAATTGACCACTTGGAATTCACTCTTGGAAGGAAGAGTGGGATCGACCACGGATGAAACCGAATCAACCACTAGATCAACTAGTGGGGGTTCAAGAGTGAACTTACGATAACCGGTTGGAATCCATTACCAGGGAACAGTAAAATCTTCCAACCACTTAAAAGCTTCATCCATGTGAGGACAAAGTTAAGTAAAGTGCATTTCCTTACAAAGAAATCAAGGATTTCTAACTTTACCCTTCCGAATCTTAACCACAGAGTCACTGGTTGAGGGGGGGTCTTCAATATGATGACTAGAGGCTGATGACATCGGTTTTCGGGAAACCTTAGACCATTCTTCTAAAACCAGGGCCAAACCAAAGCGATATTTCAGAAGATTATCACCCTTACAAATCCTATGAGGGAATTTAGGTTTACGCAATTTTTGGGTGTGCAGATCAACACTCTCCACACTGGGATGAGTAATTGGTTGAGACTTGGTTTTCTATTTGTTTTTCTTCTTCTTAATCTTCCTTTTCTTCTTATTCTTATCCACTTAACTAATAGTACAACAAATTTCAATGGGAGAAGAGGGAGAAATGGGAGAAGACACATCTGGTGAAGAGGGAGAGGGATCAACATGAGGTTGATGCTCTTGCGATGAAGGATTAGGATTTGAAGCAACTGGTGTACATGGGATAACTAGATTGGAGAATAACCAAATAGGTAAACCAATAGTCAATCTATGAAGGCTTAATGTAGCCATTACAGGAGGACCAACGTCCCCATATGGAGGGAAAACAAAAGATGTGCTTGGTAAAGGAGTCTCTTGGTTTGTAGTCCCAAAAGGAGAAGCCATAACTATGTAACAAAACTATCTCTCTCTTCTAAAAAATCCTAACTATACAGACAACAAGCGCTACTCAAACTAAAGCAACAACCAAAATATGTTAGAGGAGTGGATTAAAGGTATGGAACCTCACGAGATTATCAAGGATTCACAACTATTGTGATGCCAAGATGGCCAAAAGGTTAACTCAGTTGGTTTTAGGATTCCTAAAGGCATCTCCCGATATACACAAGGTACATGGGATATCCACTATGTAGTAGTGTTGTCTAATGCACAACCGTTCACAATGGGCCTTCCGATATACAATTGAGTACGTGAAGTACCTTTCGATATACTTCAGGGGTACGTGAAAGGCCGTTCTATATACCGATAGTATGTGGAAGAACCACGCAGGTCTTGGGTTGTAGTGCAGGAAATAAACAATAGATCCTATGTTTAAAGACGCTAGAACACGTCTCTAACGTATCACACAAATTGCTAAAGACTTTAAACCTAATCTAGCGCTTAATTTTATCTTGAACGGTTAGGTGGATGCATGAGGTGAGGACATAAAAATTAAAACCATGCAGTATGATGTGTAAAGTTTAACTTTAACTTTTAAGATATGCCCTACTGTTGCAGCCGCAACATTTTCCCAAAATTCAAAATTTTTTTGGGACCCCCCTTTTATTTCTTTTTGCTCAGCTCTTTGTTTTGTTTGATGTTTGCACAAAGATTTACTTGTATGCTATCCATGTTTTACCATTTGAATTGATTTTGCCTTGCTATCGGAAGTGTTTAGACTTTTGAGTCGGGAGTCTAGTTATCTGCACGCCGATCCCGTAGTCTTTTGCCACCCGATGATCTTATTTTTTCCTGCCGATTATTTGTTGACTGGGGCATATATATTTTGGCTTTGGGGTTTATTATTTTATTGTTATTTTGGCGATTTCCCCGTGCTGTCGTTATCGTTTGAGCAGACCAACGCATTCGCTGTCGGTACCTTCACTCCTAGGTGGCTCCGCCGTGGAAGTTTATAGGTTTTTCTCCACCAGTCATGCAGCACAGTTCCAGGTAGGCCCTTATGCCCATTTTACCTTTTCGTTCGATTGGTCAAATTGTGTTTGTTGTCTCCGCGGTTAGTGGTTACCTAGATTTTCCGTCTCCGCATGTATATATATTCTAGGTAGATGGTCTGGCATCTTGGTGGGGGGTGTTTGTGGTTTTGCATCATGATTTATTCCATGACCATTATGGGTTTGCAACCTGCACTTGAATACTGGGGAAACTAGTGTAGACGACCGTTATGTTGTTTGCACCAGTTTCCCCCAGTCTGTGTTTGGCCATCCGGGGAGGGCGTTTTCATGGTTTTATTCTGAGATGCCAACATTTTGGTTCCACTGTATATTTTCCCTCGTTTTGTGAACCAGGGTCGCAACGTTGAGATTGTTAAACTTGAATATGAACCCCAGACCAATTTTAGGGTTAGAATGCATTATCTAGTCGGACTGTGATGTGAGTGTTTTTTGCAGCAAGTAGCTTCATCTTATTTTTTATGAGTTAGGTGCACT
Organism: Pseudotsuga menziesii; assembly: GCA_001517045.1. Taxonomy (NCBI): domain Eukaryota; kingdom Viridiplantae; phylum Streptophyta; class Pinopsida; order Pinales; family Pinaceae; genus Pseudotsuga; species Pseudotsuga menziesii. The sequence goes on along the minus strand of LPNX010415558.1, from coordinate 71,713 downwards.
ATCACTTGCAGTGTCCTTCACCTGGGATTAGGCACCATATTTTCTGTGTGACGTTTTAGTTCGTAGCACCAAGAGGGAAATTTTTCTTCATTGAGTAAGGCCATGATATTCTACGTTGATTTCGAAAATGTTGGTCGCGAGCTGGTTTTAGCCTTTTGGGAAGATTGTTTTTATGCGGGAACTTTTGGTTTGAGTATTGTTTGTTTACTTTCATAGTGGCAATCATGTTTAGCCTAGACAAGGTAAAATGCTCATACATTTTGTCTCCATTTTTTAATGTTATCAAGGAATGGCCCAACAAAACCTAAAAGCAATTTCTGTGTATGACAGGGAAATTCTTCAGAATCCAAGATGTCTAAATGATAGAAGAATAAGGTTCCCATAGTAGAGGAGGAACCCGAAGTTGAAATTGTTGCCAGATTTGAGTACACATACGAGGACATCAAATGCATAGTGGGTGTGGAACCCGAATATAAATTGGGGGAAGTTTACAGATTAATAACACATCGAGAAGTACCTGACACAGGTTTTGAGGAAGAAACCATCTATGCCAATATAGAGAGATCTGCATTGATGAAAGTTGCTACCAGACCTGAGCTTTTTCCATGCTCAGAGGTGATTGGGTGGATTCTGCCTAGGGCAGATGTAACCACCATGATTTTGGAAAATGTTGATAAATAGGGTTATGCTGCTTATAAACCTGGGTATGTATCACTGGCCTATCACTACTAGAAGCACAAGTGTACTTGACTGAAGACTGGCTGAAGGCAATTAAGATGGACCTAGTCAAGACACTGAAGAGAATGCTGGTGCCTGGCAAGAACTTTAGAACTAGGCTGATCGGGGAATATGATACTGCCACTCTAAGAACCCCTTACAGGTTCATTGCCCTGATGCTGAACAAGATTTTTAGGAGGGCCCATGGTAAAAGCTTCAAGTTAGAATGGGTGCCTATCATCTTCTATGTGGCAACCCAGGGAACAGTGTTCAACTGGGTGAACATTGTATCTAATAGCCTCTCAGCCTGCATTGCTTCAGCATTAGGAGGGGTGTCCCAGAAGAGATCAGAGTTCTATATCAACTCTATACTGATTGATTGCATACTATGCACTCAACCCTTCCCAAACCTGAGGTGTATCTGGGACTGAGAGAGAACACCAGTCTACTCATCTTACAAGCCACTGTGGGCACACAAATAGCACAATCACTATAGGGAAGTGTGTTAGCACTTCATCATGCTATTATATACCTTGATTTTCTTGAAAGAGTGCAACTGCATGTCGGAGGAAGCATTGCAGGTGATTGAAGAATATGTGGACTACTACTTAACTAAGGATGGATTGTATTTCAGAATGAATGGATGCTCCAGATCACCCTCACTACTGCCAAAATATGCCACTGACTATGTCGTCCACAAAGAGGTAGTTAGACAAGTCTTTTTAGATGGCATAGGGAGCTTTTTGTTTGAACATAAGAAAGCAGCTTACCCTCCTTTACCATTTATGTTGGGAAGCTATAAATTCACAAGGGTGAAGAAAGCTGAGGAATTTGTGGAGGAATTGGGGAAATTCCATTTTGGGGAAATGAATTTCCATAGGAACGATTCCTGAAATAAAGTGGCAGAGCACTGCAGGGAGGAAAATGTACATTTTGATTACACAAGCCACTGGGATAGAGAGGAATCCATTTTCCGTAGTGCACAAAATATAATGGCCTTAAGAAGAAGGTTTAAAAATAAAATCACCACCAAAGGTGGGAAAGGAGAGGATGAGCAAGAAAAGGCAGAGGAGGAAGAAACTAGAAAAAGAAATGAAGATGCTAGGAGACTAGCACAGGAAGCTGAAAGTTGGCTCAAAGGTGAGGAGGAAGAAAAGAGAAGAGCTGAACAAGAAGCAGCTAGAAAGGCAGAAGAAGCTTCCCGGAGTGAAGAGGAGAAAAAGAAAAGAAAGATGTATGAGGAACTGAAGAAGTAGGAAGTAGAAAGGCTAAAGCTAACAGGGGCAGAGCAATCAGCTTCCGATCCTATAGACAGTCAGGCTCAGGACTTGGGTAATCCTGATATTCAAGATCCCGAGGCAGCTACTGGTAGCACAACAGGACAAGCTATGGTCCCTACCCTTAGGCTAATCCCTTTTGAACAAAAGAAAGGGGAGGAGGTACTGGATTTCAACACTATCTTTTATGATAAGGAAAGGAAAATAATAGTGAAAAGGACCGAGAGAAAGGTCGAGACTGGGGGGCAGTCAGGTAAAATGATAAATGATAAAACTGTAGTATATGGGACAGACAAAGACCCTAGATTCACCATCAGAGATAGGGCTGCATTGATCCATGCTTCTAAGGACAATGTAGATCGAATAATGAGTGATCTTGAAAAGTCAAAGAAATCTACTGCCTAGCTAAAAGATACCCTGAGAAGAGAGAGAGAGGAAAATAATAGATTGAAAAGAAATTTTGAAGACATACAACATGAAATAAAGTCTTCAAAAGCTGATCTCTAGTTCCTCCAAGTAGAGAAGAGATCCCTAGAGGCTTCCCAAGGAAGTTTGCAGGAATTGCAGCAGGAATGTCAAGGGTTGAGGATAGAAAAGGAGTAGCTTCTAGGAAAGATAGGGGAACTGAAGCTATAGAAGGCTACCTTGGAGGAATCTGAAAGGCAATCTCAGGGGCAAACTACAGAGCTTAGAGAACAGGTTGCTTCATTAACAATAGATCTAGAAGAGGCCAGGGAACATCAAGCCAATATTCAGCCTTTCAAGGAGCATGTTCTGGCACAGAGGAGCAAGATGCACCAGCTGCAAGTAGCTATAGAGGAAGAAAGGTGCAAGATCTTGCAGGTAGAAAATCGGCTAGAAGAGATTTTGGTAACCTTTTCATATTTTGTAGACAGATCGTAGGACATCTTAGAAGTCTTGACATGAAGGATGGTGAGATTGGAAGTGAATGAAGAAACCCCTCCAGATCTACCATCAAAAGATCAATAAGCCCTAAGGAAAGACTATGATTTACTGGAGTTTTTCATAAACACAGCCAAATAATTCAAGAAGGATGTCAAGAAGACAAAGGGGTCTTGTGCAAAGTTCTTTAGGAGACTTTTGATTACTTATAATCGCTGCTAGGTTGAGGCTGAACAGAGAATGGATACCTTTCCAGACCACAGCCTGTTTTTGGAGATGTTGCAAAGAAGATATCAAGAAGATGAACAAAGGATACAACACATGAAATCCATAGATGAGCAAACCTTGAGGAATGAAGTAGCTCATTCTGCGGTTAGTGTGTAGTTGTTAGAAGACCAACTTCGCCTGAGCGCAGCCATAATAGAAGTAATAAGAAATCAGGCTGCTAAATTTGAAATAAATATTCATTTCTTAGAACCTTTCGAATTTGAAAGCATTGCCTCAGAGGCTTCAACATGGAAGAATTTTTTGAATAGTCAAGCGGGACCCTCCTAATGAGCACTTTATTCATTTTATTGTAATATATTGTAATTCTGTAAGCACTTAAAGAAAGAAAAATGTGGGAGGTGAAGAGTTGGGGAAGCCCAAGAGTCATTCGTGGGCAGCCCAACAATTTTGTTCTTTTTGTATAAATATAGAAGATCTAGATAAGAAAAAGGACTTTTTTTTCAGTTAGATTGGTAAAGACATATTGTAAGAAGAACTATTTCCTTTTGCAATAGATAATTACAGTTTGCCTGTTGGAGAAAGCTTGGTGGGAATGTTCAAATGTTGTGCTATGGATTTGTTGAAGAGGAACTATTTTGTTTTCAGCTTTTTGTCCATTAACTGTGAGATCGTTCTAACTCTTTGAACCTATGTTCTTGCATGAGTGATCTCTGGTTTATTTTATGAAAATTTCCACTATGAGTAATGAATGTTGTTCATAAACAATTGGCTATCTAGTTGTTTAAATATCTTTAAATGTTCATGTGTTTTGAAAGAAGTATCAACTATCTGTGATTTTTCATAATGCATGTACAAAATACATTACTCAATAGTAAATGATAATCTTGCTCCCTAGGGATAGGTTAGGTAGTTAGTTTTAATTCCTTGCTGTGTGTGATTCAGATGCAAGAGAGTCTAAGACGAGAGGTAAGAACCTGCGCATCACATTGTGACCACTCCTTGCATTCTTAATCAATCTGCATTCTAGATAGGCACTTTCATATCATACTTAAAACTAAAAAACACAAAAATATACACAGTGGACCGGGCCGCAACCGGGAAAACCTTTATTTTTGTTACTTGACCTACGGTAGCCGGACCGCAAACTGGATGGATTCCCTACACCAAACAGTCACGGGTTAGTTGGGAACGTTGAATGGGGAGAATCCCTTGTTGTTGTTTCCTGCAAATTTCGAGGCCTCAACAGTTTCTGGAGCTAGAAGGAGGGCCGCCAGTGCATGGTTGGCTAGGGAAATCCATTTCCTCAAAATAACTCCACCAGTGATAGTTTTGAAAGCATTTTTCCAAATCCAAATATTGAAAAGAATAGAGAACATTTGTTTGCTGTGGACAACCAAGTGGTAAATGATCTGAGAATACACACATGGGATTATGTAAAGAGTATTGGAGGATTACCCATTATCCCTAATTTACCCTGAAGAGAATACAAGAAGAAAGATCATCCCATCTTGGAAGATTCAGTGTTGGTTGGAGATTTGGAAGAGTCAGTAGAAGGAGTATTACGGGAGGTTGTTCAACCTTTGAATCACATAGGCCCAAACACACCTTACTATTCACCTGTGCGGACTCTTGTTCCTTCACCTCCTCACTCTCCACCCAGACTCATGGAAGGTGTAAATGCAAATCAGCTACCTAAACCACCAAATCCACCACCGGCGTGGAAAGCCAGATCACCCTTGAACCTAACACCTCCGTTGCATGACTTACCTCAAGATTTTGAGAAGTTGCTACCTAAGTTTGATCCAAATGAGAAGGTAGTAGTAGATGACCATTTGCAAGGTTTCTATTTGGAAATAGAAGGATTAAGGGCTAGGGAACATGAGGATATTGTTTGTAGACTTTTTCCACACACCCTTAAAGGAGCAGCAACATCATGGTACTTTGGTTTTCCTACAAACTCTATCCTAGATTGGGATACCTTTGAAAGGATTTTCAGAAAAAAGTATGCATCCCAAAAGACGCATGCATCAGTAATGAAAGGTTTGGGTACTTTAAAAAAAGAAAGGAATGAAAAGGTACACAATTTCACTCAAATATTTTCTGCTTACCTCAAGAACTTCTCTGCAACTGATAAGCCTTCTGATAAAGTTCTAATTGAGTAGTATACCTCAACTTTAGGTCCGGATTTGGCTATGTTCGCAAAAGCTCAGGTTAAGCCTACGTTAGAAGAGACTTATGAAGAAGCAGAAAGAGTAGAGGCTGAAAAGGAAAGTATAGAAGATTATCCCAAGCAATATGGAGAAAAAACTTCCGGGAAAAGAGCCTTATTGCTGTCTAAACCTAAAGAGGAGCAATCACATGATTTTGAGGGGATATTAAAGGTGATGCAAAATATTTCCAATAGAATAATATATTTGGAGAAGGAAAAAGAATCCCAGAAATCTTATAAGCCTTACTACAAAAAAGGGAAGATAACAACCAATTCAAGACCCCTTCACACGGTTTAGCATCAATGAATCTGACAGAGGTAGGGATGGATAATTTCTGCACTTTTCACCAACAACCCCATTCTAAAAAGAATTGTCCTCAATGGTTAAATTCAATGACATTGGTAATGAATCAGCTTTTGGATTCTAAATTGATTGAGGATAGAGATGAAGAGGAGAAAGGTAATAAGACCATATAAAAAAAGAAAATGATACCATGTTTTTATGGGATTGTGTCTCGCTGTTTGATACAGAAAAAAGTACTCTTAAACCTGAGAATATTCCAATGACAACAAAAGACATGAATTTGGTAAATAAAGACAATTCAATAATCTCAAAAATTAAGAAGTTGCAAGAGAATGTCAGGAAACAACCAAAGAACAATGTTGAGGACAAAGTACTCGAATTTACCATTATCAGCCAAGATCCGAAGCAAATCAACAAGCCTTCTAAGCCTATGGAAGAACAAGTAGGTGTTAACAAAGAAAATACTGAAAATCCTAAAGAGCCAGAGGAAGAGATACCCATCGAAAACCAACCTGTGGAGGAAGATGTTGAATCAATTAGGGAAGGAAAAGTTAGAACCCCACCTTTCCTTTTGACTCTAGAAATTTTGAACCATAAGGTGAATAATGGTCTGGTAGATTCTGGATCATCCGTGAATGTTATGCCACTCGTAGTTTGCAAAAAAATTAATGGGCAGCCAAAACCTACTGCTTGGGAAGTTACTCAATTAGACAGAACCAGTGTCAAACTAGTGGGGGAAATGGAGAATGTTCTCATTCGTTTATCTACAAATAACAAGATATGTTAATTTATTGATATTGTGGTGGCAGACATACCGAATGGGTATGGACTTATTCTGAACTGAGACTAGTTTGCAAGGTTAAAGGGGTATTTTTCTTCAGATTGGTCACATTTATGGTTGCCTCATAAAGGGGTCCCTAATTGGATCAAAATTTTAAGGGAACCTTACATGAAACACACTATCACTAAGTTGGAAGAAGGAAACAAATCTGCAAATTCCGTTTTGGGGAATTATCTAACAGAGCTTGAACTAAGATATCATGCATCAGACGAAGCCAGCAGTATGACTGACACTCAGCCTGATCTCCTTCAAGGTTCATAGGCTGATGAGATTGACTGTAAATCGGTCGACATAGTTTCGGTTTCAAAAATAGCAGAATTAGATCATGGTTAGGTATCTCATGTCTGCAATCAAGCCTAGCCCCTGGAATCATAGGTTGATAGATTTTAAGGGGTGGGCTCAAAACTGATCAAGTAGTGGTTGGTTCTCGAATTTTCTTTTTCTTTTGATTTGATGACCTTGTACATAAATAATTTGATGCAGTTTTACTTTGATTTATCGCTTTTTCAGGTTATTTTGGTTTGTTTTTGAATAAAAGAGGCAAACTTTTGGTTGCGTGGAAAGCATCAGGGTTCTCGATTAATTGAAATCTTTGGGATAAGACTGTGCATTTTTATTTTGAAATGATAGAATTTCTTCTAGTAGGTAGTTTTCCTAAATGGATATGCACTCATTGAAGTCCTTCTTAACCCCTAAAAATAACTCAGAATTAAGAGGTCTAGAACACTATTTCGAGGCTCCATCCATTTCACATCTAAGATGTCCTAGGGAGTGATAGCAAAAGACCCACATAAAAGAATCAAGGTAAACATTTTATTATATAAAAATGATCCCATGCCATGATTTCAAAATCCTAAAGGCTGTTAAGAAATACATATCAAAGCAAAGTATCAGAAATATGAATATCAATCTACCAAAAGTTCTTCTTCGTCCGTGAGCTGAAAATTAAATACATCTCTCACACAAAAGGACACTATGGATAGAAGAGCCTGAATAAAACTCAGAAAGAAAAGCATATGGAGGACTCAAAAGAACAAAAGTTCAAAAAGGCACAAAAGTGCAATTGGCATGGGAATGAGGAACAAATGAATAGTTCTGTTTACCATATGTTACGATCCTGTGGTTTCCAAGCTAGAAACTACCCAAAGACGGAGGTAAAATAAAACTCACCTACTAAGCCTCAAAAGAGTTATCTGGACTTTAAATATTTTTCATTCCCCTTCCCAAAGAATGGACTATCATCAATGATTTAAATGCATGTGTTGGTCATCTTAGGAAGACAAGCATCTAGAAGAATTCAACTTATGAGATAAATGATTAAACAGTAGTTTACTAGGAAGAAGTTGATTTAGAAACCTGGGGTTCACCAGGTAGTCGCCAATTGTTGCAGCCGCAACATTTTCCCAAAATTCAAAATTTTTTTGGGACCCTCCTTTTATTTCTTTTTGCTCAGCTCTTTGTTTTGTTTGATGTTTGCACAAATATTTACTTGTATGCCAACCATGTTTTACCATTTGAATTGATTTTTCCTTGCTATCGGAAGTGTTTAGACTTTTGAGTCGAGAGTCTAGTTATCTGCACACCCGTCGTTTCGGAAAAGAACAGGACAACATGTCCGATTCAAGTGTTATTGGTCTCCAATGCGTTTTTATTTCTCAGCAGTCGTTTTAAGATACCGTCGGAACATTCGTCTCTATGTCTTATGCCATGGCGGAGGAGGTATTGCGAAGCTTCCCAAAGGGTTGTTTTATCCTCTTTCGATCTCCACCATTTTTGATCCGCAGATCCTTTGGATTTCAGCTTTCATCGTTGCGGCTTTGGAAAACACTATCTTTTCGTTGTAGTTTGATTTTATTTTCCGCATGGCCGAAGTCATGTTTGTTTTTACTCCGATTTTCGTTGGTCTGCGAAACTTGGTTTCTTTTATGGTTTTTCCGCTGCGACTCTCTAATCATCTATTGATCCGAAGCTTTAGTCTCGTGAGATCTGAAGCGAGTTTTGATTTGTTTCTCCACCGATGCCATTGTGGGTTTCCTGGTTGTTTCATCATCCATCGTTGCGGAGGCGATGTTGACAGGATCGTCGATCCCATAGTCTTTTGCCACCGGATGATCTTATTTTTTCCTGTCGATTATTTGTTGACCAGGGCATATATATTTTGGTTTTGGGGTTTATTATTTTATTGTTATTTTGGCGATTTCCCCGTGCTGTCGTTATCACTCGAGCAGACCAACGCATTCACTGTTAGTACCTTCGCTCCTAGGTGGCTACACCATGGAAGTTTACATATTTTTCTCCACCAGTCACGCAGCACAGTTCCAGGTAGGCCCTTATTCCCATTTCATCTTTCCATTCGATTGGTCAAACTGTGTTTGTTGTCTCCGTGGTTAGTGGTTACCTAGATTTTCGATCTCCGCATGTATATATATTCTAGGTAGATGGTTTGGCGGCCTGGTGGGGGGTGTTTGTGGTTTTGCGTGATGATTTCTTCCACGACCGTTATGGGTTTGTAGCCCGCACTCGACTGTTGGGGAAACCGGTGCAGACAGCCGTTATGCTGTCCGCACCAGTTTCCCCCAGTCTGTGTTTGGCCATCCGGGGAGGGCTTTTTCATGGTTTTCTTTCGAGATGTTGAGATTTTGGTTCCACTGTATGGTTGCCCTCATTTTGTGAACCAAGGTCGCAACATTGAGATTGTTAAACTCGAATACAAACCCCAGACCAATTTTAGGGTCAGAATGCATTATCTAGTCGGACTGTGATGTGAGAGTTTTTTGCAGCAAGTAGCTTCATCTTATTTTTTATGAATTAGGTGCGCTATCACTTGCAGTGTCCTTCACCTGGGATTAGGCACCATATTTTTCGTGTGGCATTTTAGTTCGTAGCGCCAAGAGGGAAATTTTTCTTCATTGAGAAAGGCCATGATATTCTAGGTTGATTCTGAAAATGTTGGTCGCAAGCTGGTTTTAGCCTTTTGGGCAGATTGTTTTTATGTGGGAACTTTTGGTTTGAGTATTGTTTGTTTTAATTTCATAGTGGAAATAATGTTTAGCCTAGATGAGGTAAAATGCTCATACATTTGTCTCCATTTTTTAATGTTATCAAGGAATGGCCCAAAAAAAACTAAAAGCAATTTATGTGTATGACAAGGAAATTCTTCAGAATCCAAGATGTCTAAACGACATAAGAAGAAGGCTCTCGTAGTAGAGGAGGAACCCGAAGTCAAAATTGTTACCAAAGTTGAGTACACATACAAGGACACCAAATGCATAGTGGGTGTGGAACCCGAATATAAATGGGGGGACGTTTACAGATTAATAACACGCCGAGAAGTACCTGACACAAGTTTTGAGGAAGAAACCATCTATGCCAATATAGAGAGATCTACATTGATGAAAGTTGCTACCAGACCTGAGCTTTTTCCATGCTCAGAGGTGATTGGGTGGATTCTGCCCAGGGCAAAGGTAGCCACCATTATTTTGGCAAATGTTGATAAACAGGGTTATGCTACTTATAGCCCTGGGTATGTATCACTAGCCTATCGCTTACCAAAAGCACAGGTGTACTTGACTGAAGACTGGCTGAAGGAAATTAAGATGGACCTATTCGAGACACTGAAGAGAACGTTGGTGCCTGGAAAGAACTTTAAAACTAGGCCGACCAGGGAATATGATACTGCCACTCTAAGAAACCCTTACAGGTTCATTGCCCTGATGCTGCACAGGATTTTTGGGACGGCCCATGGTAAAAGCTTCAAGTTAGAATGGGTGCCTATAATATTCTTTGTGGCAATGTAGGGAACAATGTTTAACTGGGCGAACATCGTATCTAATAGCCTCTCAGCCTGCATTGCTTAAGTATTAGGAGGGGTGTCCCAAAAGAGATCAGAGTTCTTGATCCGAAAACAAGATCTTTGCTACTCTATGATGATAACATGAATTGCATAAAGAGCATGAATGAAGCTCACAAATCCATAAGAAGAGAACCAAACAGCATAGACAATACGGACATAAAGACAACAAGTTGATAACGGAGTTCGTCCAGGATGGACTACGTCTCCGGGCCTGCTTCTCAATGGGAGGGCCGATCTATAATCTCAGCATAAGGAAAAATACATGGTAATGATACAATGATACCTTGGTGACAACGGTCAGGAAGAGAACCGCTGCCCAAAACACAACAAGACTGCTTCTAGCAGCTCCAAAGCCTAAAGACGGTGTAAAACGAGTATAAACACTCGTACCTTCCTCCTGCAGAGCTACGCAATCTCCCTTCTCTCCTTTAGCTACAAACTCTCCACTCCAAAGCATGCTCATCTACTTCTTGCTTCATTGGTGCCTGCACAAACTACTTCCAATTCCTGGATTTTCGCACACTGTAAACTTTTGCTCATAACAGTCCACAACCTGCAACACTTGTCAGCCTGCTTCGATACCACTTGATCTGATCCCGGGGGCGAGCCTGGAAAGTCATCGAACCCGCTCGTAACAATCGGGACCAATAGGATCATTTTTCTGACGTTAGTGCAAGTGAACATGAGCATAATATAAGTGTGTAACATAGAATCATCCACATTAAAATGAAAAATCATTCAAGAACATTAGGGACACGATTTGATTATGGAGTTCACTAGATCTCCTGGCTACGTCTCCAGGCCTACTCCAAAATAGAGTGACCAATCCATTGCAAAGATGCACAAATACATAAGATACATCACAACGGATTCACCTGCAGAGTCTTCATCACTTGTTCATCTCTACTGCTGCACCATAACTGCCTCTGATGGGTCACATAAGTGCACAAGCTATAGGACTCAATCGAAGATTGCAGAAATCAAGCAAGCAAATGCCTGCCTCCTTTGTCTCGAGAAGTTGCCAAACTTGGACATGAATATCTTTTCCCAATGTATCCAATCACACTCTTTCAACTGAATCTACGAGCAACGAACCTTGAGCGGATCAAAGACTTGCATAATGTTGCAAATCGCACTCTTTCAACTGACTCTACGAGCCACGAACCTCGAGCTATGACACACGATCTTCTGCAGGAGAGTCTCAATAGACAACAATATGTTTGCATGACAAGTGCATAAATAAAACCAAAGTCACACTCTTACCAACCAATCCCTTCACCTTTGTCCTTTGGGATGAGAGTGTAGATGGTCACTACTTGCCTTCAAATGCAAATTGAAATGTTGCCTCCTCGAACTAACTCTGCTTCTTTGTCTCCTACGCTGGATCACCTTCGGACATGATGGAGCCATGCTTACTCTCTGAGCTGGAACTACAAGGTTGGAGCCTCTCCATGAGCTTCTCCAATGGAGACCCCAAATGGGGCCTCTCAGATGCTTGCTTCCTCTATGGGCTACATCTCTCCAAACTTGAGCTTCCTTCAAATGCACATGACAAGTGCTTAAATAAGAGAAGCTACTCTTGGTGGCATGATACATGTGACTCTCCAAAGTGGGATTAGTTACAAATTGGTTTGGATTTTAAGAACATAAACCAAAAATATGGTTCATGCCCACATTCCCATGAGTTTTCACATTTAGTTACTTCCCCATAATGACATTTACAAAATCCAACAATAATCCATTACATAACAAAATCCCTTTTTGGAATAGCATGTTGGTTTTTCAACCATAAACCAACTTGTTACAACTTATTTACAAAAATGGCATGTTTGCTTTTGGTTACAACCATGCATTAACTTCATAACAACTCAAGGAATAAAATAAATGAGTAATATGTGAGTAATTTTTCCACTCACTTCAAATATTAATCATTTTACAATTTCTCATGAGTAAATGCATGAATGTCCTAAACCTCATATCAAGCACAAATGCATGCATGCTAGTCATCATGCCACTTCATCATGCCATGTCATAATTCCACATCATCATGCCATGTCACCATGCCACATCATCATGCAATATCATCATGCCACATCACCATGCCATGTCATCATGCCACATCATCATGCCACATAATAATGCCACATCATCATGACACATTATCATGCCATGTCATTAGAATTCACATTTTGACTCCCACGTGGCATCTTGAGGGAGTGCCACGTGGCACTTCAACCAAAATTTTCCCTATTGGGGCCAAACTTCAAAACACAATATCTTTTGCATCCGGAGTCCGTTTGACACGCTGTTTGCATCGTTGGAATCGGCTTGGAGAGATATACAACATGGTACTATTATTGTTGCAATATGATGATTTTGAAAATTGGCCTTTTTAGATCCTCCCGGATCATTCCTCCCCACTGGGAAGGCTTTTAGTCCCCAAAAGCTTCTTGCAGGTATGATCATCTTCTTAACAACTGATTCTGAGATCAAATTTACTTGAGAACCCGGATCAAATAATGTTTCAATATTTGTATGCTTAGACACAACTCTGATGTGAAACAACTCACTTCTTCTTTTATCATTTTCTTTAGAAACATGAGTAGAACTTGAACCAGTATGAGGAGTTTTGTTACCTTGCATTCCCATGGCTGTAATACTGGTTTCATCACCTGAGTCGGAACCCAAATCGCATTGCGCTGTTGCAACGGTCCTTTTCTTATTTTTTCCTCCATAATGCTTTGGCCTCTGTTTAGGATGCAACTTCCAACAACTTTCTTCATCATGCCCATCAGTGTCGCAATGTTTGCAATGGAGCTTTCCTCCTTCCTTCTTGGCAGTAGCTGTCTTCTTGCTCTTGTCTTTCTTTTTGGACTTGTGGTTGTTGTTGGGCTTGAAAGGCTTCTTCAGATGGTCTTCTTGTAAATGCTTCCCCCTGCTCTCAAGATGAGTATCCTAAAAACTTGCTTCATCCACACTAGTAGGATTCAACAACAGCAAAGTATGGCGTAGATAATGATGAAGAGCACCAATGTACTTCAAAAGTGTGTCAGGAGAATCTAAAGAAATATTCAAATCTAAAGCTTTCTTTCTAAATTCCTTAGTAAAATTCTGAACACTCTGACCCTTGCCTTGTCTAAAACTTTGCCAATCCATCATAGCATTTTGAACATAACCCAACAGATAAAATTGCTTACGTAAAGCAGAAATGAAAGCAGACCACGTTGAGAGAAGATTACCCATTTGTTTGCTACCTTGCTGAAGCTTGCTTTCCCACCATACAAGTGCGGTGCCTGTCAACCGAAGTGAAGCCAACTGAATATTCACATCTTCTTCTTTGATCTGCTGGACTCAACAATGGACCTCAATTTGCCTTATCCAATTATTCAACTTCTCTGCATTCGCTTCACCATTGAACATGGGAAAATCAAACTTCACATCGAGCTTCAATAAGGGCTTCTTTTGAGGCTCTTTGTGAGGAACCTTGGAATGCTGAGAATGAGATGAGGAAGAAACACTTGAACTTGTGCTTGAAGCTGAAGGTGAAGAGGGAGGCTCAGGAGGCTCTTCGCCACCTCCTCCTTGGTTAACTAAAGCGTTGCCTTCGTCCTTCACTTCTTTGTCTTCCTTCTTTACTTCACTGCCTTTTATTTCTTTTTCCATGCGTTCTTCATAGTCTGCAAACAACTTGTCTACCTTGTTGGCCATCATGTAGAAGACCTTGTGAAATTTTTCCTCCATCTCGATGCGGGGATCATTAGCATCCATCTTCCTCCTTCGGTGTGCACGCCCGATCTCGGAATTGTAATGCTCTAATGTACCCTCACCAGCTTGTAGTTTAGCCCTCGTGAGCATCCACACTCACAATCCAACGTCACATAAACCTGCTCTGATACCACATGATCCAAAAACAATATCTTTGCTACTCTATGACGTTAACATGAATTGCATAAAGAGAGTGAATGAAGCTCACAAATCCATAAGAAGAGAACCAAACAGCATAGACAATACGCACATAAAGACAACAAGTTGATAATGGAGTTCGTCCAGGATGGACTACGTCTCCGGGCCTGCATCTCAATGGGAGGGCCGATCTATAATCTCAGCATAAGGCAAAATACATGGCAATGATACAATGATACCTTGGCGACAATGGTCAGGAAGAGAACTGCTGCCCAAAACACAACAAGACTTCTTCCAGCAACTTCGAAGCCTAAAGATGGTGTAAAATGAGTATAAACACTCGTACCTTCCTCCTGCAGAGCTACGCAATCTCCCTTCTCTCCTTTAGCTACAAATTCTCCACTCCAAAGCATGCTCATCTACTTCTTGCTTCATTGGTGCATGCACAAACTACTTCCAATTCCTAGATTTTCACACACTGCAAACTTTTGCTCATAACAGTCCACAACCTGCAACACTTGTCAGCCTGCTCTGATACCACTTGATCTGATCCCGGGGGAGAGCCTAGAAAGTCATCGAACCCGCTCGAAAAAATCGAGAACAATAGGATCATTTTTTCTGACGTTAGTGCAAGTGAACATGAGCATAATATAAGTGTGTAACATAGAATCATCCACATGAAAATGAAAAATCATTCAAGCACATTAAGGACACGATTTGATTATGGAGTTCACTAGATCTCTTGGCTACGTCTCCAGGCCTACTCCAAAATAGAGTGACCAATCCATTATAAAGATGCACAAATACATAAGATACATCACAATGGATTCACCTGCAGAGTCTTCATCATCTGTTCATCTCTACCGCCGCACCATAACTGCCTCTGATGGGTCACATAAGTGCACAAGCTATAGGACTCAATCGAAGACTGCAGAAATCAAGCAAGCAAATGCCTGCCTCCTTTGTCTCGAGAAGTTGCCAAACTTGGACATGAATATATTTTCCCAATGTAGCCAATCACACTCTTTCAACTGACTATACGAGCCATGAACCTTGAGCGGATCAAAGACTTGCATAATGTTGCAAATCGCACTCTTTCAACTGACTCTATGAGCCACGAACCTCGAGCTACGCCACACGATATTCTGAAGGATAGTCTCAATAGACGACAATATGTTTGCATGACAAGTGCATCAATAAAACCAAATTCACACTCTTACCAACCAATCCCTTCACCTTTGTCCTTCGGGATGAGAGTGTAGATGGTCACTACTTGCCTTCAAATGCAAATTGAAAGGTTGCCTCCTCGAACTGACTCTGCTTCTTTGTCTCCTATGCTGGATCACCTTTAGACATGATGGAACCATGCTTGCTCTCTAAGCTGGAACTACAAGGTTGGAGCCTCTCCATGAGCTTCTCCAATGGAGACCCCCAATGGGGCCTCTCAGATGCTTGCTTCCTCTATGGGCTACATCTCTCCAAACTTGAGCTTGCTTCAAATGCACATGACAAGTGCTTAAATAAGAGAAGCTACTCTTGGTGGCATGATACATGTGATTATCCAAACTGGGATTAGTTACAAATTGGTTTGGCTTTTGAGAACATAAATAAAAAATATGGCTCATGCCCACATGCCCATGGGTTTTCACATTTAGTTACTTCCCCATAATGACATTTACAAAATCCAATAATAATCCATTACATAACAAAATCCCTTTTTTAAATAGCATGTTGGTTTTTCAACCATAAACCAACTTGTTACAACTTCTTTACAAATATGGCATGTTTGTTTTTGGTTACAACCATGCATTAACTTCATAACAACTCAAGGAATAAAATAAATGAGTAATATGTGAGTAATTTTTCCACTCAGTTCAAATATTAATCATTTTACAATTTCTCATGAGTAAATGCATGAATGTCCTAAAACTCATTTCAAGCACAAATGCATGCATGCTAGTCATCATGCCACTTCATCATGCCATGTCATCATTCCACATCATCATGCAATGTCACCATGCCATATCAACATGCTATATCATCATGCCACATCACCATGCCATGTCATCATGCCACATCATCATGCCATCTCAACATGCCACATAATAATGCCACATAATCATGAGACATTATCATGCCATGTCATTAGAATGCACATTTTGACTACCACGTGGCAGCTTGAGGGAGTGCCATGTGGCACTCCAACGAAAATTTTCCCTGTTGGGGCCAAACTTCAAAATGCAATAGCTTTTGCATCCGTAGTCCGTTTGACACGCCATTTTCACCGTTGGAATAGGCTTGGCGAGATCTTCAACATGGTACTATTTTTCTTGCAATATGATGATTGTTAAAATTGGCCTTTTTAGATCCTCCTGGATCATTCCTCCCCACTGGGAAGGCTTTTGGTCCCCAAAAGCTTCTTGCAGGTATGCTCATCTTCTTAACAACTGATTCTAAGATCAAATTTACTTGAGAACCTGAATCAAATAATGTTTCAATATTTGTATGCTTAGACACAACTCTGATGTGAAACAACTCACTTCTTCTTTTATCATTTTCTTTAGAAAGATGAGTATAACTTGAACCAGTATGAGGAGTTTTGTTACTTTGCATTCCCATGGCTGTAATCCTGGTTTCATCACCTGAGTTGGAACCCAAATAACGTTGCATTGTTGCAATGGTATTTTTCTTCTTTTTTCCTCCATAATGCTTTGGCCTCTGTTCAGGATGCAACTTCCAACAACTTTCTTCATCATGCCCATCAGTGTTGCAATGTTTGCAATGGATCTTTCCTCCTTCCTTCTTGGAAGTAGCTGTCTTCTTTCTCTTGTATTTATTTTTGGACTTGTGGTTGTTGTTGGGCTTGAAAGGATTCTTCAGATGGTCTTCTTGCAAATGCTTCTCCCTGCTCTCAATATGAGTAGCCTGAACACTTGCTTCATCCACACTAGTAGGATTCAACAATAGCAAAGTATGGCATAGATAATGATGAAGAGCACCAATGTACTTCAAAAGAGTGTCAGGAGAATCTAAAGAAATATTCAACTCTAAAGCTTTCTTTCTAAATTCTTTAGTAAAATTCTGAACACTCTGACCCTTGCCTTGTCTAAAACTTTGTCAATCCATCATAGCCTTTTGAACATAACCCAACGGATAAAATTGCTTACGTAAAGCAGAAATGAAAGTAGACCACGATGAGAGAAGATTACCCATTTGTTTACTACCTTGTTGAAGCTTGCTTTCCAACCATACAAGTGCGGTGCCTGTCAGCTGAAGTGAAGCCAACTGAATCTTCACATCTTATTCTTTGATCTGCTGGACTCGGCAATAGACCTCAATTTGCCTTATCCAATTTTTCAACTTCTCTGCATTCGATTCCCCATTGAACATGGGAAAATCAAACTTCACATCGAGCTTCAATAAGGGCTTCTTTTGAGGCTCTTTGTGAGGAACCTTGGAATGCTGAGAATGAGATGAGGAAGAAGCACTTGAACTTGTGCTTGAAGCTGAAGGTGAAGAGGGAGGCTTAGGAGGATCTTCACCACCTCCTCCTTGGTTAACTAAAGCGTTGCCTTCGTCCTTCACTTCTTTGTCTTCCTTCTTTACTTCACTACCTTTTATTTCTTTTACCATGCGTTCTTCATAGTCTACAAACAACTTGTCTACCTTGTCGGCCATCATGTAGAAGACCTTGTGAAACTTTGCCTCCATCTCGATGCGGGCATCATTAGCATCCATCTTCCTCCTTCGGTGTCTACGTCCGATCTCGGAATTGTAAGGCTCTAATGTACCCTCACCAGCTTGTAGTTTATCCCTCGTGAGCATCCACACTCACAATCCAACGTCACATAAACCTGCTTTGATACCACATGATCCGAAAACAAGATCTTTGCTACTCTATGACGTTAACATGAATTGCATAAAGAGCATGAATGAAGCTCACAAATCCATAAGAAAAGAACCAAACAACATAGACAATATGCACATAAAGACAACAAGTTGATAACGGAGTTCGTCTAGGATGGACTACGTCTCCGGGATTACATCTCAATGGGAGGGCCGATCTATAATCTCAGCATAAGGTGAAATACATGGCAATGACACAATGATACCTTGGCGACAATGGTCAGGAAGAGAATCGCTGCCTGAAGCACAACAAGACTGCTTCCAGCAACTCTGAAGCCTAAAGACGGTGTAAACCGAGTATAAACACTCATACCTTCCTCCTGCAGAGCTACACAATCTCCCTTGTCTCCTTTAGCTACAAAGTCTACACTCCAAAGCATGCTCATCTACTTCTTGCTTCATTGGTGCCCGCACAAACTACTTCCAATTCCTGGATTTTCGCACACTGCAAACTTTTGCTCATACCAGTCCACAACTTGCAACACTTGTCAGCCTGCTCTGATACCACTTGATCTGATCCCGGGGGCGAGCCTGGAAAGTAATCAAACCTTCTCGAAACAATCGGGACCAATAGGATCATTTTTCTGACGTTAGTGCAATAATATAAGTGTGTAACATAGAATCATCCACATGAAAATGAAAAATCATTCAAGCACATTAGGGACACGATTTGATTATGGAGTTCACCAGATCTCCTGGCTACGTCTCCAGGCCTACTCCAAAATAGAGTGACCAATCCATTGCAAAGATGCACAAATCCATAAGATACATCACAATGGATTCACTTGCAGAGTCTTCATCATCTGTTCATCTCTACCGCCACACCATAACTGCCTCTGATGGGTCACATAAGTGCACAAGCTATAGGACTCGATTGAAGACTGCAGAAATCAAGCAAGAAAATGCCTGCCTCCTTTGTCTTGAGAAGTTGCCAAAATTGGACATGAATATATTTTCCCAATGTAGCCAATCAAACTCTTTCAACTGACTCTATGAGCCACGAACCTTGAGCGGATCAAAGACTTGCATAATGTTGCAAATCGCACTCTTTCAACTGACTCTACGAGCCACGAACCTCAAGCTACGCCACACGATCTTCTGCAGGATAGTATCAATAGATGACAATATGTTTGCTTGACAAGTGCATCAATAAAACCAAAGTCACACTCTTACCAACCAATCCCTTCACCTTTGTCCTTTGGGATGAGAGTGTAGATGGTCACTACTTTCCTTCAAATGCAAATTGAAATGTTGCCTCCTTGAACTGACTCTGCTTCTTTGTCTCCTACGCTGGATCACCTTCGGACATGATGGAGCCATGCTTGATCTCTGAGCTGGAACTACAAGGTTGGAGCCTCTCCATGAGCTTCTCCAATGGAGACCCCCAATGGGGCCTCTCAGATGCTTGCTTCCTCTATGGGCTACATCTCTCCAAACTTGAGCTTCCTTCAAATGCACATGACAAGTGCTTAAATAAGAGAAGCTACTCTTGGTGGCATGATACATGTGATTCTCCAAATTGGGATTAGTTACAAATTGGTTTGTATTTTAGGAACATAAACCAAAAATATGGTTCATGCCCACATGCCCATGGGTTTTCACATTTATTTACTTCCCCATAATGACATTTACAAAATCCAACAATAATCCATTACATAACAAAATCCCTTTTTTAAATAGCATATTGGTTTTTCAACCATAAACCAACTTGTTACAACTTCTTTACAAATATGGCATGTTTGTTTTTGGTTACAACCATGCATTAACTTCATAACAACTCAAGGAATAAAATAAATGAGTTATATGTGAGTAATTTTTCCACTCACTTCAAATATTAATCATTTTACAATTTCTCATGAGTAAATGCATGAATGTCCTAAAACTCTTTTCAAGCACAAATGCATGCATGCTAGTCATCATTCCATGTCATCATTCCACATCATCATGCCATGTCACCATGCCACATCATCATGCAATATCAACATGCTATGTCATCATGCCACGTCACCATGCCACATCATCATGCCATGTCAACATGCCACATAATCATGCAACATCATCATGAAACATTATCATGCCATGTCATTAGAATGAACATTTTGACTACCACGTGGCATCTTGAGGGAGTGCCACGTGGCACTTCAACCAAAGTTTTCCCTATTGGGGCCAAACTTCAAAACGCAATATCTTTTGCATCCGGAGTCCATTTGACACGCCGTTTGCACCGTTGGAATCGGCTTGATGAGTTCTTCAACATGGTACTATTTTTGTTAAAATATGATGATTTTTAAAATTTGCCTTTTTAGATCCTCCCAGATCATTCCTCCCCACTGGGAAGGCTTTTGGTCCCCAAAAGCTTCTTGCAGGTATGCTCATCTTCTTAACAACTGATTTTGAGATCAAATTTACTTGAGAACCCAGATCAAATAATGTTTCAATATTTGTATGCTTAGACACAACTCTGATGTGAAACAACTCACTTCTTCTTTTATCATTTTCTTTAGAAACATGAGTAGAACTTGAACCAGTATGAGGAGTTTTGTTACCTTACATTCCCATGGCTGTAATCCTGGTTTTGTCACCTGAGTCGGAACCCAAATCGCGTTGTGCTGTTGCAATAGTATTTTTCTTCTTTTTGCCTCCATAATGCTTTGGCCTTTGTTTAGGATGCAACTTCCAACAACTTTCTTCATCATGCCCATCAGTGTCGCAATGTTTGCAATGGAGCTTTCCTCCTTCCTTCTTGGCAATAGTTGTCTTCTTGCTCTTTTATTTCTTTTTGGACTTGTGGTTGTTGTTGGGCTTGAAAGGCTTCTTCAGATGGTCTTCTTGCAAATGCTTCCCCCTGCTCTCAAGATGAGTATCCTAAACACTTGCTTCATCCACACTAGTAGGATTCAACAACAGCAAAGTATGGCATAGATAATGATGAAGAGCACCAATGTACTTCAAAAGAGTGTTAAGAGAATCTAAAGAAATATTCAACTCTAAAGATTTCTTTCTAAATTCTTTAGTAAAATCCTGAACACTCTGACCCTTGCCTTGTCTAAAACTTTTCCAATCCATCATAGCCTTTTGAACATAACCCAACGGATAAAATTGCTTACGTAAAGAAGAAATGAAAGCAGACCACGATGAGAGAAGATTACCCATTTGTTTGCTACCTTGCTGAAGCTTGCTTTCCCACCATACAAGTGTGGTGCCTGTCAGCCAAAGTGAAGCCAACTGAATCTTCACATCTTCTTCTTTGATCTGCTGGACTCGGCAATAGACCTGAATTTGCCTTATCCAATTGTTCAACTTCTCTGCATTTGCTTCCCCATTGAACATGGGCAAATCAAACTTCACATCGAGCTTCAATAAGGGCTTCTTTTGAGGCTCTTTGTGAGGAAACTTGGAATGCTGAGAATGAGATGAGGAAGAAGCACTTGAACTTGTGCTTGAAGCTAAAGGTGAAGAGGGAGGCTCAGGAGGCTCTTCGCCACCTCCTCCTTGGTTAACTAAAGCGTTCCCTTCGTCCTTCACTTCTTTGTCTTCCTTCTTTACTTCACTGCCTTTTATTTCTTTTGCCATGCATTATTCATAGTCTGCAAACAACTTGTCTACATTGTCGGCCATCATGTAGAAGACCTTGTGAAAGTTTGCCTCCATCTCGATGCGGGAATCATTAGCATCCATCTTCCTCCTTCAGTGTGCATGCCTAATCTCGGAATTGTAAGGCTCTAATGTACCCTTACCAGCTTGTAGTTTAGCCCTCGTGAGCATCCACACTCACAATCCAACGTCACATAAACTTGCTCTGATACCACATGATCCGAAAACAAGATCTTTGCTACTCTATGATGTTAACATGAATTGCATAAAGAGCGTGAATGAAGCTCACAAATCCATAAGAAGAGAACCAAACAACATAGACAATACGTACATAAAGACAACAAGTTGTTAACGAAGTTCGTCTAGGATGGACTACGTCTCCGGGCCTGCTTCTCAATGGGAGGGCTGATCTATAATCTCAACATAAGGAAAAATACATGGCAATGATACAATGATACCTTGGTGACAATGGTCAGGAAGAGAACCACTACCCAAAACACAACAAGACTGCTTCCAGCAACTCCGAAGCCTAAAGACGGTGTAAAACGAGTATAAACAGTCGTACCTTCCTCCTACGAAGCTACGCATTCTCCCTTCTCTCCTTTAGCTACAAAGTCTCCACTCCAAAGCATGCTCATCTACTTCTTGCTTCATTGGTGGCTGCACAAACTACTTCCAATTCCTGGATTTTTGCACACTGCAAACTTTTGCTCATAACAGTCCACAACCTACAACACTTGTTAGCCTGCTCTGATACCACTTGATCTGATCCCGGGGGCGAGCCTGGAAAGTCATCGAACCCGCTTGAAACAATCGGGACCAATAGGATCATTTTTCTGACGTTAGTGCAAGTGAACATGAGCATAATATAAGTGTGTAACATAGAATCATCCACATTAAAATGAAAAATCATTCAAGCACATTAGGGACACGATTTGATTATGGAGTTCACCAGATTTCCTGGCTACATCTCCAGGCCTACTCCAAAATAGAGTGACCAATCCATTGCAAAGATGCAAAAATACATAAGATACATCACAACGGATTCACCTGCAGAGTCTTCATCATTTGTTCATCTCTACCGCCACACCATAACTACCTCTGATGGGTCACATAAGTGCTCAAACTATAGGACTCAATCGAAGACTGTAGAAATCAAGCAAGCAAATGCCTGCCTCCTTTGTCTCGAGAATTTGCCAAACTTGGACATGAATATATTTTCCCAATGTAGCCAATCACACTCTTTCAACTGACTCTATGAGCCATGAACCTCGAGCGGATCAAATACTTGGATAATGTTTTAAATCGCACTCTTTCAACTGACTCTACGAGCCACGACCCTCGAGCTACGCCACACGATCTTCTGCAGGAGAGTCTCAATAGACGACAATATGTTTTCATGAAAAGTGCATCAATAAAACCAAAGTCACACTCTTACCAACCAATCCATTCACCTTTGTCCTTCGGGATGAGAGTGTAGATGGTCACTACTTGCCTTCAAATGCAAATTGA
This sequence comes from Pseudotsuga menziesii, assembly GCA_001517045.1. NCBI lineage: Eukaryota > Viridiplantae > Streptophyta > Pinopsida > Pinales > Pinaceae > Pseudotsuga > Pseudotsuga menziesii. The sequence goes on along the minus strand of LPNX010415558.1, from coordinate 48,466 downwards.
AATGTTGCCTCCTAGAACTGACTCTGCTTCTTTGTCTCCTACGCTGGATCACCTTCGAACATGATGGAGCCATGCTTTCTCTTTGAGCTAGAACTACAAATTTGGAGCCTCTCCATGAGCTTCCCCAATGGGGCCTCTCAGATGCTTGCTTCCTCTATGGGCTACATCTCTCCAAACTTGAGATTCCTTCAAATGCACATGACAAGTGCTTAAATAAGAGAAGCTACTCTTGGTGGCATGATACATGTGATTCTCCAAATTGGGATTAGTTACAAATTGGTTTGGATTTTAAGAACATAAACCAAAAATATGGTTCATGCCCACATGCCCATGGGTTTTCACATTTAGTTACTTCCCCATAATGACATTTACAAAATCCAACAATAATCCATTACATAACAAAATCCCTTTTTTAAATAGCATGTTGGTTTTTCAACCATAAACCAACTTGTTACAACTTCTTTACAAATATGGCATGTTTGTTTTTGGTTACAACCATGCATTAACTTCATAACAACTCAAGGAATAAAATAAATGAGTAATATGTGAGTAATTTTTCCACTCACTTCAAATATTAATCATTTTACAATTTCTCATGAGTAAATGCATGCATGTCCTAAAACTAATTTCAAGCACAAATGCATGCATGCTAGTCATCATGCCACTTCATCATGCCATGTCATAATTCCACATCATCATGCCATGTCACCATGCCACATCATCATGCAATATCAACATGCTATGTCATCATGCCACATCACCATGCCATGTCATCATGCCACATCATCATGCCATGTCAACATGCCACATAATCATGCCACATCATCATGACACATTATCATGCCATGTCATTAGAATGCACATTTTGACTACCACGTGGCACTTCAACCAAAATTTTCCCTGTTGGGGCCAAACTTCAAAACGCAATATCTTTTGCATCCGGAGTCCGTTTGACACGCCATTTGCACCGTTGGAATCGGCTTGACGAGATATTTGACATGGTACTATTTTTGTTGCAATATGATAATTTTGAAAATTGGCCTTTTTAGATCGTCCCGGATCAGTTCTATATGAGCTCTATACTGATTGATTGCATACTATGCACTCAACCCTTACCAAACCTAAGGTGTATCTGGGACTGAGAGAGAACACCAATATAGTCAGCTTACAAGCCACTGTGGGCACAAAAATACCACAATCAATATAGGGAAGTGTGTGAGCACTTCCTCATGCCATTATATACCTTGATTTTCTTGAAAGAGTGCAACTGCATGTCGGAGGAAGCATTATAGGTGATTGAAGAATATGTGGACTACTACTTAACTAAGGATGGATTGTATTTCAGAATGTATGGATGCTTCAGAGCACCCTCACTATTGCCAAAATATGCCACTGACTATGTGGTCCACAAAGAGGCAGTTAGACATGTCTTTTTAGATGGCATAGGGAGATTTTTGTTTGAACATAAGAAAGCAGCTTACCCTCCTTTACCATTCAGGTTGGGAAGCTATAAATTCACAAGAGTGAAGAAAGCTGGGGAATTTGTGGAGGAATTGGGGAAATGAATTTCCACAGGAACGATTCCCGAAATAAAGTGGCAGAGCACTGTAGGGAGGCAAATGTACATTTTGATTACACAAGCCACTTGGATAGAGAGGAATCCATTTTTCGCAGTGCACAAAATATAATGGCCTTAATAAGAAGGTTTAAAAATAAAATCACCACCAAAGGCGGGAAAGGACAGGATGAGCAAGAAAATGCATAGGAGGAATAAACTAGAAAAATAAATGAAGATGCTAGGAGACTAGCACAGGAAACTGAAAGCTGGCTCAAAGGTGAGGAGGAAGAAAACAGAAGAGCTGAACAGGAAGCAGCTAGAAAGGCAGAAGAAGATACCCATAGTGAAGAGGAGAAAAATAAAAGAAAGATGGATGAGGAACTAAAGAAGCACGAAGAATAAAGGCTAAAGCTGACAGGGGCAAAGAAATCAGCTTCTGATCTTGTAGACAGTTAGGCTCAGGACTTGGGTAATCCTGATATTCAAGATCCTGAGGCAGCTGCTGGCAGCACAACAAGACAGGATATGGTCCCTACCCTTAGGCTAATCCCTTTTGAACAAAAGAAAGGGGAGGAGGTACTGGATTTCAAGACTATCTTTTATGATAAGGAAAGGAAAAGAATAGTGAAAAGGACCAAGAGAAAGGTCGAGACTGGGGGGCAGTCAGGTAAAATGATAAATGATAAAACTATAGTATATGGGACAGATAAAGACCTTAGATTCACCATCAGAGATGGGGATACATTTATCCATGCTTCTGAGAACAATGTAGATCGAAAAATGAGTGATCTTGAACAGTCAAAGAAATCTACTGCCCAGCTAAAAGATACCCTGAGAAGAGAGAGAGAGGAAAATAATAGATTGAAAAGAAAGTTTGAAGACATACAACATGAAATAAAGTCTTCAAAAGCTGAGCTCGAGTTCCTCCAAGTAGAGAAGAGATCCCTGGAGGTTGCCCAAGGAAGTTTGCAGGAATTATAGCAGGAATGTCAAGGGTTGAGGACAGAAAAGGAGCAGCTGCTAGGAAAGATAGGGGAGCTGGAGCTACAGAAGGCTACCTTGGAGGAATCTGAAAGGCAATCTCAGGGTTAGAATGCAGAGCTGAGAGAACAAGTTGCTTCATTAACAACAGCTCTAGAAGAGGTCAGGGAACAACAAGCCAATCTTCAGCCTTTCAAGGATCATTTTTTGGCATAGAGGAGCAAGATGCACTAGCTGGAAGTAGCTATAGAGGAAGAAAGGTGCAAGATCTTGCAGGTATACAATCAGCCAGAAGAGATTTTGGAAACCTCTTCATATTTTGTAGACAGATCGCAAGACATCTTAGAAGTCCTAACAGGAAGGATGGCGAGATTAGAAGTGAATCAAGAAACCCCTGCAGATCTACCATCGAAAGATCAACAAGCCCTAACGAAAGACTATGATTTACTGGAGTTTGCCATAAACACATCCGAAGAATTCAAGAAGGCTATCAAGAAGATAAAGGGGGCTTGTGCAGAGTTTTTCAGGAGACTTTTGATTACTTATAATCGCTGCCAGGTTGAGGCTGAACAGAGAATGGATACCTTTCCAGACCATAGTCTATTTTTGTAGATTTTGCAAAGAAGATATCAAGAAGATGAACAAAGGATACAGCACATCAAATCCACATATGAGAAAACCCTGAGGAATGAAGTAGCTCATTCTACGGTTAATGTGCAGTTGTTAGAAGACCAACTTCGCCTGAGTGCAGCCAGAATAAAAGTTATAAGAAATCAGACTGCTAAATTTGAAATAAATATTCGTTTCTTAGAACCTTCCGAATTTGAAAGCATTGCGTCAGAGGCTTCAGCATGGAAGAAGTTTTTGAATAGTCAAGCGGTACCCTCCTCATGAGCACTTTATTCATTTTATTGTAATATATTGTAAATTCTGTAAGCGCTTAATGAAAGAAAAATGTGGGAGGTGAAGAGTTGGGGAAGCCCAAGAGTCATTCATGGGCAGCCCAACAGTTTTGTTCTTTTTGTATAAATATAGAAGATCTAGATAAGAAAAAGGACTTTTTCCCAGTTAGATTGGTGAAGACATATTGTAAGAAGAACTATTTCCTTTTGCAATAGATAATTACAATTTGCCTGTTGGAGAAAGCTTGGAGGGAATGTTCAAATGTTGTGCTATGGATTTGTTGAAGAGGAACTATTTCATTTTCAGCTTTTTGTCCTTTAACTGTGAGATCATTCTAACTCTTTGAACCTATGTTCTTGCATGAGTGATCTCTGGTTTATTTTATGAAAATTTCCACTATGAGTAATGAATGTTGTTCATAAACAATTGGCTGTCTGGTTGTTCAAATATCTTTAAATGTTCATGTGTTTTGAAAGAAGTATCAACTATTTGTGATTTTTCATAATGCATGTACAAAATACATTACTCATTAATAAATGATAATCTTGCTCCCTAGGGATAGGTTAGGTAGTTAGTTTTAATTCCTTGGTGTGTGTGATTCAGATGTAAGAGACTCTAAGACGAGAGGTAAGAACCTATGCATCACATTGTGATCACTCCTTGCATTCTTAATCAATCTGCATTCTAGATAGGCACTTGCATATCATACTTAAAACTAAAAAACACAAAAATATACATGATGGACCGGGCCGTAAGCAGTAAAACCTTTATTTTTGTTACTTGACCTACGGTAGCCGGATGAATTCCCTACACCAAACAGTCACGGGCTAGTTGGGAACATTGACTAGGGATAATCCCTTGCTATTGTTGCCTGCGAATTTCCAGGCCTCAACACCTACTTAAGGAAGGGAGAGAGAGGTTCAATTTATTTGAAACACATAAAACAAACTGCTTATATGGTCCATTCCTAACTAAAACAAACAAATTTTATTTTTTGAAATGAAAAAGAAGTGAGATCTCTAATAATAAGCAAGAAAAGTAATTACAACTTCTATACAAAAGTGTTTATATTTTTCAACTAAAGTGAGAATAAACTAATCGAAAAACTATACAATAACTTTCATATGGACTTTTCCACAATTTATGAAAAAAAGGAAAAACATACAAAAATCATGGATAACAAAAGAAGAAAAACTAAAACGAATCTTTTCTTGTTCTATTAAAGAAGATAAAAATCAAAGATCTAACAAAACGGAGTTCTATGCAAATCCAACTATGAAGCTTTAAAGACCAACATCAATCACAATTCTTGATAATACCTATGGATTCATATACGCGTAATGGATTCATACCTATGGATGGATACCTTGTTTTTTTTTTAATTTTTTTATTTTTCATTGAGTTTTATGTTCAAAAATGAATTGCAGAGTTCAAACAACAACTGTAACCATAGAAGCATGCATCTCAAATACCAAAACAAACATTTAAGAATAAAACACCAAACAGGGCTAAGAAGAATACCCAACACTGCTTCTACAGGCGTTGAATAGGGCGTTACCAGCCTAAGCATCAATTATTGTACATAGAAACAAAGCACTGGAAACACTTATTACAGGTTCACACAAGAGCATTACCAGTTTCAGCACTGCTTCTTTCACACAAAAACCAAACGGTGGCACCGCTCTATTCTAATAGGGAAAAGGCGGTGACAGCTCCAAAACCGTACTTATAACACAACCCAGGAGCGGTGCCCGAGATGGCGATTTCAAAAATAAAAAAACAACAGAAAAGTAAGCTAAAGTCCAAAGAATGAACCCAAACAATCACCATAAAACCCAGTGAACCAAAAATATAAATATCCAAAGGATGATAGAGATAAAACAATCAAATTCAAAGCACATATGTAGATCTATCAATTGAAAAAGTAGATCTACAAATTGAAAATGAAGGTGGAGGTTTCAACTTACCAATGATCCAGAATTCGAAGTAGTCTCCAGCAAAGTCATCACTTTTGTTAGCCAGAAATACGCACCTCCTGCGGACAAGAGCTGGTTCCCTAGTCTAAATGGTTCAGATCTAGAACAAAACACAAACACCAAATGTTAAACTTCCCCTAGATCCAGTTCATTACATGAATGCAATGCATCAATACTTCTCTTAAAGGTTGTCCTCTCTTTCCTTGAATATTTCTCATCTGATATTGCAGAAGAACCTGTAAAATATGGAAGACAACAAGAAAAACATGATAGCATACAATATAATCAACTAAATCTATGCTCTTAACCAAGGAATCAAGCAATATCTACACATGAAATAGTAAATATGGGAAAGAATAGAAATTTTTTATTAGAAATAATTAGAGAGACTACAACCTTTATTCCTTGGTGTTGAGAGTTCCTTCCAATGGATCCTTGCCTATAACTTCACCTTGACTCCAAAGAATCAAGAATGATTTTGGTGGAGTTTGGGTATGCAACACAATTCTTCCTCCTTTCTCCCATGGGGAATGAGCCAATATTTAAAGGCATGGGAGGATAGGTATGGTTGAGGATTTCATGGGTGAGGTGGAGATAAGATCCTAAAAGGGAGGATCTTGAGCTCCATATATTACCAAACCATAGGGATGAGGCTCCATGAAGGCAAGCTTCAAGAATCTTTTCAAAATTTCTCTTTTTTCCTTGAAAACTCAAGCACCACTCCTCCAATGAACTAAACAGGTGGTGTTAAGGGGGTAATGCTTCTTTCAGTAAGGATAGAAGCGGTGGCACCGCTCTTTTCTCATGTATCATGAGTTTTACCAGCTCTTTTCTTCTTGGGTAACACTTTTTGTCAATGGGGAAAGAGCGTTACCAACTCAAAACAAGAAAAACCTGTAAGGGGATATTTTTTCCTGCCATTTCTCTAGGGAAAACCTTGAGGGATGGAAGCAGATAAGGGAATACCTATCTCATAACATGATGGTGATGATATTTCGGTGTAACATGAAGACATGAGGAGATTGTTTTGGAGGTTTTGTTGAGAATACAGAATAAAGAATACATTCCACAACTTGGTTTGATGTTGAATCTAAATTGGTTGCAAAGGTCAAAGAGATTGTCTTAGAGAGGAGTTGTCACATCCCCACCCTTCTACCGATGAGAGGACGTGATTATAATGCTAACATCCTGGGAAATCTAGCCCCATGAACATAAAATAAAATGCATTGAACTTAAACATACAAAGATGCATAAAGGATTATCAAATAGTGGAAGCAATTTCATTCATTCACAATAGTTTACTTATTCATATGGATTTATAAAACAAACACAGTTGCAAGGAATTAAACACAAGGATACCTATATTAGAAGAAGCTTGTCCCACAACCAACTACGTTGCTACAATGTTCCACCCAACCATAGGCCAATGTTCTCATCAATATCTCAGCAACATTGCCACCCTTGAGATGGGCATGATTCCACAAGGAATAAGGGGAAACTAGCAGGCTCACACATAGCCAAGGATACACAAAACTCAGCCAAGCCAACAAAGTTGGGTTTATCAAGCTAATAGGGAGCTGGAAAGGTTGGATGCTAACCTAGTGAGCTCAATCCAATAGATATGGACACCTGCACCAGAACTAGCCTGGATTCTAAAACATCCACACACACCCAACACAAGGAAGCATCCCCTTCTCTGCTACACAGTCCCTCGGGCTATGCCTTCCCTTCCAGTGCTATTCAAGGGGTGTAAAGAAGGAACCCAATCCTCTAGCTCTGCCTATGAGGATTTTGCACACACTAGGTTTGTCAAGCAAGCTCAAACCCCATTTCCACACCCAAAGAAAGTTCAAAGGCCAACAAACAATATGCACACAGTAATAACAGTTCTAGACTGAAGGAAAAACACCATTTAGAGAAAAATAGGGTATGGAAACTAGGTAGAAACAACTCAGTTTGAGTAACTCGAATTCCAGATCATTTATGGCCCTAACATGGCCAAAACATCCTCAACAACACCCAAAATTTGTGGCTCTATTCTCCCACTCATTGGGAAACACTAAACAATGAAATTCCCCACAATGGGCATGTGGAAACAACACCAAAACACCCAGCAGAGATCCTAGCCACTAGAAGCTAACAAAAACAACTTCACAGCCATGGTAAAAACACATGAAACTACAAAAAATGTGAGTGTAAAATGCACCAGCATCTCCAAAAACGTGAGGAAAACCAACCCAATCCTTGGCATTACAAAAATGACCTCCCGTCCATGGGAAAATCAATCCAACAACAAAAAACGTGGAATGAAAACACACATAGGAAGTTTTGGATTCCTGAGAGAGCTCATGTGAAGGAAAAAATGGTGAGTAAAATATGAAAACATCCCAGCATGGTAGAATGGCATACGTTTTTGGGTTTTTACTAGCCCAAGGAGTCAAAATGCGTTTCCCAAAAACTGATGGCTTCTCCAATTCGAATTTGGGCTGTCATACCTTGCCCATCCCATGCAGTAACCAACTCAACCAATTTCTAGCAGTAATAAATGATTGGGTGAATAAGACAAGAAAGGTAGTAGACAGTTTTGATGGGTTCCCCCTTTGACATTTGGCTTTCCCCCATTGGCCCCAAAGGTTTGAATACCCCACCCCCACCCCCTTATCCTTAGGAATCGTGTCCCCATCTCATTATTGTTGCATTGACATAGCTGGTTATGGTTTTTTTTTAATTAATTGCATATTTACATGATGTCCAAAATTATAATGTGCCAACTAGCACAAAATACCATCGGCGACGATTTTTAATCGGCAAAACATAAAATGCTAAATCTATGGTGGGGATTTTTCCTTTAGCTCCACACCATGATTAATTACAATATATACATCATATACATTTAATGCAAACAGGGGCAAAACCGGGGTGTTACAGGAGTCATTCCACTTGTTCATGGGAAAGGTCTGAGACTATTGAGGAAATTTGAAATTGTAAAATGTATTTTCTATGTGTAATATCAAAATTTCCCTATAACCAAGGGATAAATAATAATGACTAGAGAAAGATAGTCATTTTGAAGTTGGATTTTTTCCCAATACAGGTATGGGTTTCTCTAGGATATCACTTATTCTATATGATTATATGAGTTAAAGAAAACACAATCCATGTTAAATACAATAGGTTATTAAATATTTTCCTAATTAATACTTATTTTATTCCCACATTAGAATTTGTCTTAATGAATCACTAATGCCATATGCCTAGGATTACAAATCATCCAATTGTCTCATCCCTAGTTCAACCAAACAATGGTATATGGTTGAGGGTGAGGCGATGTTGATAACTTTATTATTTTGAAAACTTTTTTGAGATTAAGTTTTTTTAGTTTCCACTGTGAACAAGGAAATCCATAGTCCACACCTTAATCCACATATGTGAATGGAAGAGGTGCTCCTTTCCCTCTCGCTCCTATGGCTATATGTGTATTGTGTAAATGGTATCACTTGGTTCCACCTCAATGATTTCCCCCCCCCTATATATGATATTTGGTGGAGTGGAGGATGGTTCAAATTCAAAGGTATACATATTAACGAATGAGGATTATCTAGAATGGAATGCATCCATGTTGTGCCATTTTCACTTGTAGTTGTCATGTGACTTACTTGTGTCCTTCATTGACTTATCATCCTTCTTTCCATGAGGATTTAGTTGGTTACTCTAAGGTTGGGTAGATTTCCCATATCCTTCGTTATGATATTTTGTGTTTCCTTTACACTTATTTTATTGTGGTTGATTCCTTGCACCAAACTCTTTATTTCTCTTATGCCAAATTTATTCTTCAATCTTCACTACATAGTGGTAAGATACTCCTACAAAAAAATGTTGAATAAATCCATGTTAGTTTGAATGTACTTCTATAGGTCATTTTAATAATTAATAACTCATTTCCCCTCAAATTTATCAATACCTTATTGTTGGTAGGGTGTGAAAGGTTTTATTGTACTCCTTCAAATAATGGTCTTAACTGACTTGATGTAAGGTGGTCCATCTCAAGTGTTAGTCATCATAGTTTCCCAAAAATAAAATCATTTCCTTTAGGGAATCCAAAAAATTACCCTAAGTGGCTCCTTTCATGCATTCAAACATTTCAAAGTCATATATATCATTAATTTGTAGTGGAATTCCTGCTAGTAATTCAGAGGGGGATATTTTGGGGGTGTAATGGTAATATATTATGCAACAAATTCCCAAAATAGCATAACATGAGATAATATTATCCTAAAGCTAGGTCTCCTTGTTATATATATATATATATATATATAACATGAGATAAGATGATCCTAAAACTAGGTACGTAGGCGATAATTTATTATCCTTAGTTTGTTGATTGAGGGACATTTGTTCATATGGTTGTAGCCTAAAAAGTATTCAATCCCCCACTTCAAATTTTAATTCACTGTGATGTTTATCTGCTTAATGTTTCATCGTAGTTTTTGTTATATCCAATTGTATTTTAATAGTTTGATAACCTCTTTTTGGTGCTCCATCTATTCCTCCACTACCTGAACTTTATTTTTCTCTTTAAAGGATAATGTGATGGATAGCCTTGTTTGAATTATTGAACCATTGATATACATGCAATGAGTGAAACTGAAAGGTATAATTTTGCAGTGGAATAGTAATAACAGTGTACACCGAACAAGACAAATTTTAGATAAAACTGATAAGAATTGATCAGTAAATTACAACATTAATATTTATTAATTCCAACAGTATATGAAAGTCTTATATAAAGGAGAATTTGAATCATGTGGATAATATTTGAATCTACCACTTCAATCCTGACTAACTGGCTAACTAGAAGTGTCTAAATCACTATTGGAGCTCACTAGTCTAACTCCACATGTCTAATTTAGTCTATCAATTAGTTAAACTAGTTAAACTGATGAAGTGGTTGAGAAAAGGATCATACTCCCATGAATCCATGCAATACTGGCACTAAATGAATTGAAAGACATATAACTGAATGTAATTGGAGGTTAACTTAGCATAACTACCTACCTACCACAACCAACCGATTGAGGTTGTTGGTGGAACTTAGAGTGGATCCTAAAATGTAGGGATTGGTCTCAGAGGGACATTAACTGATGATGAACATGCAGTAAGTGTCAGTTAACATCTATATGTGTTACCCACACTCTAGTGGTTGGTACTGGTGGCAGCAATGACACCAATGGAACTAGTGGCACCAGTGGCACCAAAATCGCGGTGGCACCAAACTCAAGTAAAATACTCCTAAGTTAGGAAAAATAATCTAATAGACTATATATGGACAAGGGAGGATTATATAATCCTAACACCCCCCCTTAATCCTAACTTGGACAACTTGGGCCCTGGCAACTAGGCCAAAAGTCACCCATTACAATCTAAAAGAATTAAAAAAAAACTGCTTAATAAACCAAGGAAAATGGGGAAAAACTCATGGGAACCCCCCCCTTCAAAATAAGCAGGAATTAGGAAAAACATGCTATACTTAAGAGAAATTTTTTCTTCTTTGGATAAAAACTTGTAAATATTTTGCTGCAATTTGCAACACTATGTAGCAGAAAATGCAGTATCTTGGTTCTTCTGTGCAAGAACATCCTGATACTATGCATGTGAACATTTCCAAATTAAATGATTATGTATGGAGGAAGTTTCTTCTTTGGAAGAAGAAGAATATGTTCAACTGAATCATGAACATAGACAACTGGAAGATGAAAACTAGAACCATGTAGAGCAATTGAGATCAACTGATGAGAGAGAAAATGTTCTTGAGATTTTGAACCATGTGACGAAAACCCAATCAACTAATATATTGCAGTTTTGAACATCAAACCATGAGAGGTAAAATCAGCTCCAAGTGTTAGGAGAAAGTGTCCAGACGGATGCATAATGTCTCCATCTTTACTAGTTTTGTGAGGAGATGAGCATGTGATAAAGCAATAAGGTAGAGAAGCCATGGGACTATGGAGAGTGAATGCTTGAGGTCCATAATATTATATATATATATATTCAAAAATAACCAATGATTCACAAAATATAATATCAGCAAAATCATGAGAGAAAACTGACATCAAATCCCCAGCAACAATTTTCAAAGAGACTTGAGGTACTTGATTTTTCACACCAAAATTGATGAGAACAACTACAAGCATTACTAGAGGCTCTTGAAACTTAAAACCTGAACCAAATAAGGTCATATCAGATCCAAGAGTGTGGAGCAAAGCCAAGTTCCCCACCAAGATGGTAGATACACAATTTTCTCCTTCTTCAACATATGAGTATTGGTGCATTCAATCATGTAGAAATTTGCTAGAAGCACTAGATAAAAGAGAGTGAATGTATCACTCCTAAAATCTGATATTTATTCCAAAGTATTAATTTTATGTACACCAGAAACAATATTAGAGAGAGAAAAATCAAATCCCTCTTCATTTTTTGAAGCAATTATTGGCAAACTTTGCACATAATTTAAAATAGAAGAATCACTGGAGAATGTTTGCATAGAATGGAAGGAGAGTTTTTATTCAATAACATAGATTCAAATTTCTTATTCTATATCATCTTTATGAGAATATGAGATATCATATATCTCATAAACTTTCGAAGCTACAGGAGAAGGAGTCACTCCAAGGAGATGTTTTTCAATTCGAATTGATTGTGTTGAAGATTATGCTTCTTCTTCATTTTGAATAAATTGCTTTGTTGTAGAAGAGGGAACATAGAGTAAATTCTTGAAATCATCATGTTTGATTTTAATAGAACCTCTCCTAGCAACTGGGATCTGGGATTCATCTCCCATATGAGTGCTAGGTCTTCCTGATAGAGTGAGAGTGGTGAAGGATTCCCTAGAGGAAACCATGTGGTTGGATGCTCCATAATATATCAAGTAGGCCCTTGACAGAGTGAGGATTGCTTTCAAAGAAAGGAACCTCTAATATTCTTCAGTTTTCTCTCCAGCATCAGACATTTTTGTACTTTGTGGAAGGGAAATATTGTTTTCTTCAAGGATTATTGTCAACTGGTCGAGGGCCTTCTTCATGCACTAGATTTTTGGATGAGAACCTCTCATATAGTATGTACACTTAGTATTCTCTTTTATGGAACCTGAGGCTCCATCAAAATATCTATGATTCTCTTTTGGATTCAAATCAATGGATTAGGGATCCTTCCCCTTGTGATTCCCTCCGGCTTGCACATTGTTTGAGTCTGACATCAAGAGAGCTTGATTCTTGGACGTTTGAATCACTCTCATTTGAACCAATTTATCCTGCTCCTCTATTAAGGACTCAACAAAGGAATCTAGATAAGGCATCTTCCAATTGGGGATGAAATCTCTTCCAGAATGGAATGTAGAGACAAAGACTGAGTACTCAGAGCCAAGATTGCTCAGTACTGATAGAACCATTTTCTTATATCTCCTCTCTATTCCGTATTGTTTACATTGCAGTGCTAGTGACTTGAATTTTGTGAAAAAATGCTGAATAGTTTTGAAAATACTGGGATGCAATGAAATAAGCTCATTATCCAATATGTTCCCTCGAAGCTCATCTTGTTTTCCAAAAAAATATTCAATATTCTCCCAAGATTCCTTTGGAGTCGTCAATCCCTCAAGGTGAAAGAGAAGATCATGTCAGATATCAGTGTATTGGAATCCAAAGGATTCATCCAACCAATTCAATAACTTATTTTTCTCAGTAGGGTCATGGGGCTCTGTCTCTCTACCCATTGTCATCCTAAACAGGCCAATATTGCACAAGGATACCTGCATATCTGCCCTCCAATCAACATAGTTGAAGGGTGTAAGGATGCGGGGTACAAGAGATGAAGAACCCATCAATTTTTCTGTTGAACAGTCAATTCCTCAACAAGCTACGTAGGTACCTACAAGTAACACTGCAAAAACCAAAATCAATTCATAATCATGTCAGTTTCAAGCCTTCCACCTTGACATGTACACTTTCTCAGGGTCCGTCACACATACAGATACTTCTCTGGTCGAATCTAGAGTTAGAAAGGAAAATATTGCGGGATTTATGTGGAAACCCAGCTACTTCTAGTGTACAATGGAGCATGAATAAGGATTTGATACCATGTTTGAATTATTGAACCATTGATCTACAGGAAATGAGTTCAATTGAAAGGTAGAATTTTGTAGTGGAATAGTAAGAACAATGTACACTGAAAAAGACAAATTTCAGATAAAACTGATAAGAATTGATCATTAAATTATAACATTAATATTTATTAATTCCAGTAGTATACAACAGTGTTACATAAAGGATAATTTGAATCATGTGGGTAAGATTCAAATCTACCAACTCAATCTTGACTGACTGGCTAACTAGAAGTTTCTAAATCACTATTGGATCTCACTAGTCTAACTCCACATGTCTAATTCATTCTATCAATCAGTTAAACCAGTTAAACTGATGAGGTAGGTGAGAAAATGCACCTACTACCATGCATCCACGCAATATTGGCGCTAACTGGACTGAAAGACATCTAACTAAATGTAACTAGAGGTTAACTTAGCATAACTACCTATATACCAAAACCAACTGATGGAGGTTGTTGGTGGCAGGGATAATTTTAGGGGAGAAATTTATCCCATGTGCTATTTTTAGGGGGTTTTCTCAAAAAAATGATTCACCATTTTACAATTTTTGAAGCCTATTTCACCCAATTTTGATGGGGTAAACTTTTTTCACCCTAAAAATCGCCAAATTATTATATAAACGATATAAAATCCTTAGAAATCAAAATATTTTTTGAAAAATATCGCCAAACATTTTATAGTTGGTGTTTTAAGAATTGGTAAGATTCTCCAACATTTATACACTTTTAAATAAGTATGGTTGCTTAAAATAATCCGTGGTTGGTGGCACTTAGAGTGGCTCCTAAAATGTAGGGATTGGTCTCAGAGGCACATTAACTGATGCATGAACATGCAATAAGTGTCAGTTAACCTACATATGTGTTCCCCACACTCTAGTGGTTGGTATTGGTGGCACCAATGGCACCAATGGAATCGGTGGCACCAATGGCACCAATGGAACCAGTGGCACCAATATCATGGCGGAACCAAACTCAAGCAAAAGAATCCTAAGGAAAATTGATCTAATAGACTATATATGGATAAGGGAGGATTATATAATCCTAACAAGCTTAAATTATAGCCATAAAGTTCCAAAAATGATGACATTTTTATGAAGCATGGAAGGATTTGTTGTACCACCATTGTACCAAGGGAAACCACTTGACCCATTGTGTTTGTTTACCAGATGAAAATAAATAAAGGCACCCTTCTATACATTTATTCACAATCTTAGTTTTCCCATTGGTCAATTAAGGATGGTAAGAGTAGTTGTGAGCCAATTGAGTTTCCAAAATAGAAAATATTATCTTCAAAAATTTACTAGTAAAAATTGGATCTCTATCACTTACAATAATCTTGGGGATTCTATGTATCTTCTGTATTGTTTCCATGAATGTTGTAGCTGTTGTACTTTCTTTAAAAATATGAGAAATAGATAAGAAATGAGCATGCTTTGTGAGACAATCCAACATTAGTATGATGAAATTCTTTCCTTCAAACTTTGGTAGACCTATGATAAATTCCATTGAGACCTCTTCTCAAGGATGACCTAATATAAGTAATGGTTGTAGAATATTTGGTGCCTTTATTTCCATATTCCTTATTTTTTTGGAAAAGTAAATGTTTTGCCACAAATTTTTGGATATCTGTTTTCATCCCTTCTTGAAGAAAATCCTTCTTAATCCTGTGGCAAGTTTTCAAGAACCTTGAATGACCTCCTATATGATAAGTGTTCAATTACAAAATGAACTTCTATTTGAGGTGGTAATTCTTACACAAATATAGGTCACCCTAGTTGCATGGTGAATCATTTATCCATACAAGTTTATCTAATGCATAAGGGTGTTCTTTTAGTTGTTGAATTATCTTGCATTTATTTTTATCCTACTTCCATTCTATCATTTCTTCTTCCAACCAATCAGATTGTAGAAAAATAGCACAAAGTAATCCTATGTGTCTTGTTCTTCCATTGAAAGTGCATATGGAACCACGTTTTTTCTTCCTTTTTGTAGATAATTTCAAAGTCACAACCGATCATATTTTTAACCCATTTTTTTGTTCTTCTAAAGATAACCTTTGTTCCAATAATTAATTAAGAATGCCATGATATGTTCTTATATTTAAGTGTCTTCCTATTAGGTAAGGGTTCCATTTCTTAATTGCATTCAATATGGCCAACATTTCCTTTTCATAAATTGTGTTGAGTAATTTTTGTCCTTTAAGTTGGAAACTTTCAAACTCAAGGGATGTCCCTTCTTGCATTAAAACTACACCAATGGCATGGCACGAGGCATCACATTCCACAATAAAAAAATCTGTGAAGTCAAACATGGCTAATACATGAGTTGTACACATAACCTATTTAAGTTTTTCCAAGGCTTTGATTATTTTTGGAGTCCATGAAAATGCCTCATTTTTCATAATATTGTTAGAGGTGCTACTACTTTACCATAAATATTGATGAAACTACAATATTATATTATCAATCCTAAGAATACTCTAATATTCTTCAACATTTTGGGAATAAACCATTCTATCATAGATTTTATTTTTCTAGGGTACACTTTGACACTTGCATGATATAGAATATGACACAAATATTCAACTTACAATTGTTAGGAACAATGGTACACTGAGAGGAGGGGGGGGGTGAATCAATGTGTTTTAAATCTTAAACCATTTTCAATAATTAAATTATTATTACTGATTATAGATTTACAGTTATGATAATGCAGAAAGTATAGCAGAAGGAATGATGATCATCAATCACATACACATGATAGAGACATAAAGATATTCATATTTATTTGAGCACCTACTCAAATGAGGCTGCAACCTCTGTTTACAATTTCCTTCTTGTGGAGATCACCAACCCTCATTTTTTTCTTAGCACCTACTAAGATAACCTTCTCCAACTACTACTAGATGGAAGTACCAACTTCCACTTGTACAGGCTACGACTTGTACAAAGAAAACAACATGTTTTTCCCTAGCACCACCCGACCACCCTTGTTTCTTCATATTAAACATGTTCAATACAATATGTAGAAAAAAATATATAACAATGTATACCAACTCTGTTCTGATCTGCTTCTAGATTTTCTTACGCACCATGGTTCCCCTCATTGTATCTATTATAGATATTCTTGAAAGAAATTAGATTCCTCTGTCATTCTGCAATCCCCACTTTGACGACGATCCATGCACCAACTCCCTGTCTACAGAGAGTGCACTACTCCATTCATCATGTAAATCCTTTTATACATATCTATCCTTAAACCCTTTACATATTCATATTCCTAGCAGTCCATTTCCATAATTGATCAAACCGTTCGATGCCTATGACAGACAATAAGTCCAATCGCTGAGTGATCATGAGTTTCTGCAACACATCTTCGCCATTTGGGTTCTTCTATAATTATCATTTTCTGCAACAAATCAGAGTTTCTGCACTCCTGGTTCCGTAGTATCAATTGGATGTGACTATACCTAACTGACTAGCTAACTCAGGATGTCTCAATCAATATCAAAGTCCAAATGGATAACTCCAGATGTCTAAACAACTCACACAATCAGTAATAAAAAGTTAACTTAGTCTAACTGAAGTGGTGGGTGAGAAAAGGTGCCTAATCCACATGCATCCATGCATAACTAATGCTAACTAAACTGATTGCAATCTAACTCAATGTAACTGGAAATTAACTAAGCTTAACTAGTTCCAACTCAAACTGACTGAAGGAGGTTGGTGCCGAGACTCCCAGTGGCTCCTAAGATGTAGGGATTGATCTAGGAGGTTCCTAAACTAATGCATGCAAGTGCAGTTAGTGTCATTTACACTCTAGCAATTTTCCCCACAATCTAGTAACTGGTACATGTGGCCCCATTAGGCCATGTGGACCCAATGGTACTAGTGGACTTAATTAATTAATTAAAACTCCTAAGTTACAATAAATTAATCCAATAGATAGTTTGATCAAGGGAGTATTAATAATCCTAAAACCCCCTTGAATCCTAACTTGGACAACTGTGGGCCCTGGAAGCAAGGACATAAGTCACCCATATACAATCTAAAAGACATCATACTGCTTAATACAACCGAGGAAACAGGGGAAAACCTCATGGGAAACCCCCCCCTCAAAATAAGCAGAAATAAGAAAATGCAAGCTATATTTAGAAGAAATAAGCTTCCTCCTTACAAAAATAACTTGAGAAAAACACTGCTGCAAAATTATAGCTCTATGCAACAACATGGTTGATCAGTGCAGCAACATCTTGAAGCTGTGCATGTGAACCTCTCAATGTTCTTTTGAAATGATGACTCTGCATGTTTCTTCTGGATGGTGAAGGTAGAGAATGATCAATTTTCTTCGTATGTGGACCATGTAGCTGATCATTCACCATCATCAAGTAGCACTGACTTGGAACTTTGTTGCACCACTCTGTAGGGAGATAATCTATCAGAGATAGTGCAACATGTTCATTATGATACTGGGACCTAGTTCTTGTTCTGTCTTCTTGATGTCCAACACTGCTTCCAACTGCATCTAGGATCTTTTGAGCCCATATGGGATTAGGCTTTTGATTTGGAATGGATACTGGATCTGGATCTAGAGTCTCATGAGATTCAGTCTCAATAATAGGATCATGTTGGATTTGATATTCTTCATCTAAATCTGAAACCTGTAGCAAATCATCATAAAAAAATAGGTGGAGAAATGGTTATACCTTCCCATGCTGCTAATGGTGGTGTGTCATACAATTGATCTTCTTTGAACTAAACACTCCTTTCAATGAAGCATCTTTTCATTGAAACCTCCATTAATTTCTAATATTTTTCATCTTCTACATATCCCAGCAGAATGTCTTCGCTACTTTGGTATTGGAAGGCCTTCCTCTTGTCAAGTAGTATTTTGGCCCAAGCTTTGGAACCAAAAACTCTCAATTGAGGGACATTGGGATTATTCCCATGTAGTGCTTTGAATGGAGCAGCCCCAACCAATGATTTATGAGGCACTCTATTCTACAAATACAAAGCATAGTTAACAACTTCATCCCAAAGAAAAGGAGGAAGATGCTTGGCATGGAGAAGGCATGTTTCCATCTCCTTCAGTGATCTATTCTTCCTCCCAGTCACACAATTATATTGTGGTGTGTATGGAACTGAGTGTTCAATTCTAATCCCCTTTGATTCATAGAAATTCTGGAAGTCTCCTTTGATGTACTCTCCTCCTTTATCAGATCTTATAGACTTGATATTCTTACTGAATCTATTCTCAACCATAGCCTTAAAATCTTTAAAAGTCTCAAAAACTTCTGATTTTTGTTTCATGAAGTAGATCTAGCAGTACCTAGAACAATCATCAATAAAGGTGAGGAAATACCTACAACCATTAATGGATTTTGTGGGCATAGGTCCAGCTACATCACTATGTATCAAATCAAGTATAGAGAAATCTCTATGTGTGTTCCCAACATCATACCTCTTCTCTGGATGCTTACCTACCAAGTAACCAACACATACTCCATTGGAAGTTTGGATGGAAGGTAAACCTTCAACCATTTTATCATTGTGGAGTTGCTGGAGATATTTGAAATTGAGATGGCCAAATATATCATGCCAAATCTTGTTGGTGTTGTTAGCATGAGACAATAAAGTTGTAGGAGGAGAGACAAGTAAGAAATGTGAAAGCTCATAATCTTTAGTAGAGTGATTTGCAATACCTTTCGCTATGAGCTGTCTTGCAACTTTTTATGTAATATCAACTGTTTTTGAATCGAATGTAACTCTCTTGGGAGAGCCTGTATGAGTCATATGATAAGCAAATAACAAGTTAGATGCAAGGGAGGGAACATAGAGGACATTATTGAACTCACCATGCTTCACTCTAACTGAGCCCCTTCCTTCTGCGAATCTAGAAATCATCTCCCATGTGAATATTAGGCCCCTTTAATAGTGTGAGGGTTGAGAAGCATTATTTGGAGGAAACCATGTGGTTGGATGCTCCATAATCAATTATGTATGTTGTAGACTAAGTAAGGCTATCTTTCAAATCATGGCACCTTTCATATTTCTGTCTGTGGTTCTTCATCAAGATTCTTTGCTCCTTATGGGAGAGCAATGTTATGCTACTTGAGGAGAGTAGACACTTGATCAATCTGATTCTTCATACAATAATCTTCAATATGGAAACCCTTCACACAATAGGGATATATCTTCTTTTCAAACTTCTTCTTCTTAGAGCCAGAGGCTCCTTTTGAAGTATGTTTATTTTGTTTAGACTTCGAATCTGCTACTTTGGGATCCTTCTTCTTTGATTTCCCTTTGGCTTGCACTTTGGAAGAGTTTGTCACTAGGAGAGCTTGATATTTGGAGGTCTTGATGACTCCCATTTGAATCAAATTCTCTTGCTACTTGATTAAGGTCTCAGAAAAGGAATTAAGTGAAGGAATTTTCCAATACGGAAAGGAATCCCTTTTCGGATGGAAGATTGAGACAAATACAGAATACTATGGGCCGAGTTTGCTGAGAATGGAAAGAACATTTTTCTCATCCTTTATTTCTATTCCACACTATCTGCATTGAAGTGCAAGAGAATTGAATTTAGTAAATAATTGCTCTACTGTTTCGAAATTGCTGGGATGTAATTTTACCAGCTCATTCTCCCTAGGTGTCCCCGAAGCTCATCTTGTTTTCCAAACAAGTCTTCAAGCTTCTCCCAAGATTTTATGGGTGTCCTCAAACCTTCAAGGTGGAAGAGGAGATCTCTGGATATATGAGTGCATAGATAACCGAAAGCTTCATCTAAGTGGTTCATAAACTTGTTGAGTCTCTACTCGATGATGGGGCTCAACCTCCCTTCCAAGTATTATCCTATAGTATAAAAGCTTGCATAGGTCCAACTACATATCTTCCCTCCAATCAAGATAATTGAAGGGTGTTAGAATCTAAGGAGTAGAAGGTAGAGAATCCATAATTCTCATGCTGGGAAAACACAAATATTCACACAAGATACGTAGCACCTGTATATTTTAACTACAAAACACTAAAACATTTGAACTATGTTAGAATCATTCCTTCCCTCTCGACATGAACATGTTTTCAGGGTCTGTCATGCCCACACCGCACTCTGAATAAATTCAAAGGAATCAAGGCACTCTTTGCGGGACTTTTGTGGAAACGCACATTAGAGGAATTTTGGGGTCTAAAATGGGCCTCCTAAGGAAAATAATAAAATAATAGCTAAAATAATAAAATAATAGTTAAAATAATAAAATAATATTGATTAATTTTGGAGGAAGAAAGAAAAAAACTACTTTTTTGTGTTCGTATTTTCGACATATCTCCCCGTGTTTTTACTCAAATTTCGATCAGAAGAGCTCGTTGGATGCGGAATTTGATTCCACATCCAACGAGTACTCACACTGCATACTTTTGACGGACCCCGCTACCCCAAAAATAATAAATACCTGAAAAAACGTGATGATGATGTCATCATCACATTTTTTTTAGGTATTTCTTGTTTTTAGGGTAGCGGGGTCTGTAAAAAGTATGCAGTGTGGGTACTTGTTGGATGCGGAATCAAATTCCGCATCCAATGAGCTCTCCCGATTGAAATTTGAGTAAAAACACAATGAGATATGTCGAAAATATGAACAAAAAAAATAGTTTTTTTTAATGACAAATATGTCAATTCAACCATTATGGTTGACTTATTTTATTGAAATTCTATTGGTTCTTGAATTCCAACTCACAAAAACTTATTTTGGCACGTTTTCTTATAAGGCTCATTTTAGACCCCAAATTTCCTCTAATGACTACTTTTGATGTTCAATGGATAGAGACAAACATAAAGCCTATTTGAGATGGCTATAAATACCATGTTAAAATTGTTGTTCCATTTAGATCTTCAAGCAATGAGTCAAATATTTTTGTTGCAGTAAATGGAGAATGAAGATACACACTGAGTAAAACAAACCACACAAGAAATGGATGAGTATAGCTCAGGTAATTATAGTATCATTTTCATTAATTAAATTTGGTGTTACAATAGTTTACATAAGGAAGAATTCTAATCCATTAGGAAATAATTCAAATATACCAACTGGATGTGATTGTACCTAACTGACTAGCTAACTCAGGATGTCTCAATCAATATCAGAGTCCAAATGGTTAACTCTAGATGTCTAAACAACTCACACAATTAGTAATAAACAGTTAACTCAGTCTAACTGAAGTGGTAGGTGAGCAAAGGAGCCTAATCCACATTCATCCATGCATAACTAGTGCTAACTGAACTGATTTTGATCTAACTCAATGTAACTGGAAATTAACTAAGCTTAACTAGTTCCAACTCCACCTGACTAAAGGAGGTTGGTGCCAAGACTCCCATTGGATCCTAAAATGTAGGGATTGATCTAGCCTAAACTGATGCATGCAAGTGAATTTGGTGTCAGTTAGCCTCTAGCAGTGTTCCCCACACTCTAGTAACTTGTACATGCCATGTGGACCTAATGGTACTAGTGGACATAATTAATTAATTAAAACTCCTATGTTAGGGTAAATTAATCTAATAGACAGTTTGATCAAGGGAGGATTAATAATCCTAACAAAAACTGGCAGGGTAAATGATCTCGGTGGAAATTAAAGTTGTTGACACCCCTTTGGAATATAACTTACTCTTTGGAAGGAGTTGGACCAATGATATGTGCGCTATTCCATTGTTCGTTTTCCAAGTCCTAGTGTTTCCTCACGGGGGAAATTTAGTGACTATTGACCAACTTTCATATACATGGAAAGGTTTTATGGACACTTTAGATTCTGTTGTGCCATTGATTGATCAAACACACCCAACGAATGAGATTTTGTGAGTAGGGATGTACATATCATTGATGGGCACTTTTGGTATGCATGATCCTATAAACTACCTAGGAATGACTAGTGTAAGGAAGAAAATTTGTACATTTGTAGATAGAATTTTAAATTCAAGCTGGTCTTTTTACAAATCGATTATTCTAGCAGTTGTTAAAATGAAATTAATTTTCATGACTATTTTGAATGATTTTATAAATCGATTCACTGCTTATCTTTATTATTTGACTAACACTGCTTGAACTGGATTTCATTATTTCTCATTTTTGTTTTCTATTTTAGTTTCTTTTATTTTTATTTTTGAATTTTTTATGATGATTAAGATATGATTTTCTATGACTAAGTTACATGTTTATATATTTGCTTAGGGTTGAATAATTTATTTTATAATTAATTTTAACCCATAGTAAATATTCATATATAATAATCATATGTGCGCCATATTTTAATTTTTGTAAATAATAAATTTAGCATTGTAAATATGTTTGTTTTTTTAATTTTATCTTTGATCACATTTTGAATTCTCAAATGCAAAATAAAAAATGAAATTGGTTGCATTTTGAAAATTAGTTTATGATAGTTTTGATTGATTGATCTTCGTTATGGTTGAAATAATTCTTTAAAGCAACTTTTCCACATTATATGAATTGGTTATATCACTTCAAATCAACCTGACTTGATCCCAATCAAAATCATTATGAACTAAGCTTCAAGAGATTTGATTTATGTTCTCATTGGTCTAGAATTTGATGATTTCATCGACTTCATAAAACTCTATGAACCATAATATTTCATGAACACAAATTTTCCTATCACTCCACTGACAGTTCATCTAGTTTCTACATATTAATTTAATCATGACAAAATTTAGAGCTAGAGATGAATAAATTTGACACAATTCTGTACATTTTAACACCTATCGATTTCCATGCTATGAATTGATAACCCTGTACTATATTTCGTATCAAGGCGATTTCAAAATGACATTGCATTTATGATTTGTTATAGCTTTGGTGATTTTTATCAAATAATTATGATAGATTCATTCATGTATTCGTCTTTGATGGTGAGCTTAGCATGCTTAGGCACGAGTCTAGGGTTATTTTTTTCTGACTTTCCATACAACCGAGTGAAATTTTCATGTCTATGCAACTTTGGATACCTATTCCTTCGATTTTCATAACGCCATATCATTCTCAATTGAAGGAAAAATCAAAGATAGGTGAAATGGTTCTATTATGCCGGTTTGAACCAGAGGGTTCAAAATGGCTTATTAAGGAACCTGAAGCATCTTGTTTTGTTGATAAAATTGGATGGGGAAAATTCTTTGATAATTTCAATGGCCATAATGTAGAAATAACCCGTAGATTTGCTTTGTCTTTCAATGGTGAAATTGCGCAGATAGAGAATTTATAGTTAACTCTTTCTGAGGATTTCATACCTGAATTAGCCAAGTTGCCACCGGTTGGAGAGAGGTGGTTTAAGAAGGGCATGATGATTTGAGATGAATGGAAAATATTTATATTGCCTCTCCCCGAATATTTTAATGAACAGTTTGGTTTTATAGTAAGATTTTTTAAACCCCGGTGGTTACCCTCATTTCATTTGATAGTTCGGTTCATAACTTGTGATGGACGATTTTCTCATGTACATCTGTATCACCTTAGGTTATTGATGGCATTAAAGGGATCTAAGTTAAATTTTCCTTATTTCTTACTTAGTAGTTTAGAAAAAATGGCTACTTCTGTTCAAAATGAAATTGAGGTTCGGGATCAAAGTCTTCTCCATCTTGTGTTAATTAAAATCTTGGTCCAATATCAGTTATCTCTTAATGGAAAAAAATGGGATCATTTTTTTAAAATAAGAATGGCTTTGGTTGAAATGAAGGATGGTCCTCTGCTTGACCTAAAAATCAACATAAGAGAAAGAGACCTCTAGTGCATAAGCTGTTTGAAGTGGATTTTAAAAATGAACTCTAAATAAACAAGGATCAAAAAGCTTATCCAACCTATACATTTAAAGGATAAACAGGAATAAGATAGTTGGATTCCTATCAATATTCAGGAGGCATTTTTCTACAATGAACTGTGAGCAAATTAAGGAAAAATAACAAAATCCGAGACATGGGTTTTTTGCAAAATGGACCCATTTAGCTGAGTCATGGTGCATTTCCTGAAAAAGGTGAACCAGTTGGGTGATTTCCTAGTTTCTCTGAACACGTTTTCTTTAGTTGCGACTGGCAAGGAAAGTCAGTTTGCCTTTCAGTTTTTTGTTTGTGTTTATTTTCCTATTTAAGCAAATGAAAATTCATCTGTGATTCAAGTTGAGAAGTGAATATGATGTGCTTTCACCAATTCATGATATAGTTCATAATGGTGAATGAATAAAACTGTGATGCCTTTGGCTAAAGAAGGAATTGATAACACTTATTTAAATGAGTCAAGGAGGGAGCCTTCATTCGGAGATATTCCTCAACCTAGTCAAGATTTGAATGAACCTAATTATTCACAATCTAATGAGTCATTTCATGATAAGGATGAAGAAAGTTTGCAGCATGCTCTTAATCAAATATTTGAGAATAGAATCTTACAGCTAAAAGCCGAATTGAAAGACTACGAACTGGATACAATGATGGAAATATATGAACCTGAAGAAAAATAGATACAAGGAAGCCAAGAAATCGGTAATAAACACCAACAAGCACTTGCTCAAGCAAATATAACAACAAAAGCTTACGATCATAAAACTAAAAACTAAACTGTCCGAGGAAAGAAGGGTAGTTAATTTACAACACAAAACTTGACACCTACTCTGTTTCAGTTATGCTGGTATAGTTCTCTTTTGACAAGTAATGCTATGATTTAATGAGCATACCTACATAATCAAAGATTCTATAGTCCTGCTTATAATTTATTTTGTTTTATTTTCTGTCATCATAATTTTAATGAGAAATTTATATTTGCATAACTGTTTGCTATAGGTGTACTTATGATATGAATGCATTGGATTGAATGGAAATGGTTTTACTGACTAGTATACGTCTTTGAAGCTGCTTTAATGGAGGAAAACAATTTTTGCGTTGAAAACTGACATACATTCTAGATGGTCACACTTTGTTTGCTTTGTTGGAAGTTCATATTTTCGATATTGTTTGCTACATTAATTTTTTGCCACTAGGTGCTGAAGTTGTTTCAAGTTTGGTTAATGTGAATGCCAGATGTCAAAAGTTGGTTGTTGTTTGCTTGCAATATGGACGCGTTGCTATTCAAAGATAACAACATGATAATGATCTAATGCCAGGTGCACTATTGAAGAAGATGCTAATTAAGTACACTAAGTCCTAGATGTTAGAGAGTTAGTAGTTTGGATAGTTTATTTTTAGCTTTTAGTTGCATATAATAAGGAAAGGAAGTTATTAGCCTTTGTTATCTAAACTATGAAACTTATTGTAATGGGGGATGGAGTATTGGAGAAAAGAATTATTGAAAGTAGAATACAATTTTTGGTTTTGATTACTCTGCTGGAGTTTTACCTTCATGGATGATTGTTACTAGATTTCTCAAATTCGTATCATTGTGTTGCAGCTGCAACAATTTCCCAAAATTCTAAAAATTTCGGGACCCTCTTTTTATCTTGTTTTTCTTAGCTTGTTTGAGTGTTTGCTTGATTTTTTTGTTGTTTGTTGAAGGAATATCTTTATGCAAATATTGTTAATGCTATCTATGGCTTACTTTGAGTTCTTACCCTACCATCGAACGTTGTCGAGACTATGGATCGGAAATGAAGTTAACTGCGCACCTGTCGTTGCGGAGATGCAGTTGAGAGATGGTCCGATCCAAGGTATACTGCCTCCAATGTGCTTTACTTTTATTTTGCTCTCATTATTGGTGGCCTTCTTGGAATACCTTCAGAACGTGTTGTCTCTATAGTTTCCATCGTCACAGATGATGTGTTGCGAACCCCCCGATGGTTGTATTAACCTCTTTCAATTTCCGCCATTTTGATTTGAAAATCCTTCATCTTTTTAAATTCCGTCATTGCGGCTCTAGAAAGCAGTATTCTTCCGGTATAGTTTGATTTATGTTTTCCGCTTGGCCGATATTTTTCACTTAAGTCTTGTTTATTTTACCTCCAATTGTGACTGGTCTGTGAAACTCAGTGTCTTTATGGTTTCCGCTGTTGCGGCTCTTCAACCAACTATTGGTCCGAGGTCTTAGTCTGGTGAACTCCGATGCGAAGTTTTATTTATTTCTTTTGCTGATGCCACTACAGATCTCATAGTTGTTTCATCATCTGTCATTGCAGAGGTGTTGCTGACATGATTGCCAATCCCGTAGTCATTTTGCTGCCCGATGGTCTTATTTTTCCCGCCAATTATTTGTTACTGGAGTGTATATATTTGGGGGTTGGGGTTTTATTTTTCTATTATTATTCCTAAAAAATTGTGTCCTGCGTTGTCGTTATCATTTCGAGCAGAACATCGTACTCACTATCGGTTCGTCGTTCCTAGGTGGCTCTGCCATGGAGGTTTGCGAATTTTTCTCGCCAGTCGCACAACACATTGCCAGGTAGGCCTTTATTCCCGTTCTACCTTTTTCATTCAAATGGTTGAGCTGAGTTTGTCGCCCTTGGTTAGTTCCCACCTCTATGGTTAATGTATACCTAGTTTTACGTTTTCTGTGCTTATATATAGTCTGTGTAGACGGTATGGCTGTCCAGTGGGGGTTTTTTTGTTTGCTTAATGATTAAATTCGCAGCCATTATGAGTTTGTGACCCACACCCGACTGCTTGGGAAACTAGTGCAGACAAGCATTACGCTATCTACACCAGTTTCCCTCAGTCTGTGTATGCCATCTGAGGAGGGTAGTTCCTTGTTAGTTGCAAGAGGAGGGCGTTTTCTTGTTCTGAGGTTTTGGTTTCCCATTCTTTGGGTCGCTCGCATTTCTTGTGGACCAGGGTCATGGTTTTGAGGT
>LPNX010415558.1:0-20771 GCA_001517045.1 Pseudotsuga menziesii | reverse complement strand
GGGGGGGGGGGGGGGGATTTTCCTCATTTTAGCGAGGCCACAATGTTATGAGTTGATTACGCAATTTTTTAGTCCTGGGCAGGTTTTAGTTCTTTTGCAGATTCATTGATGTGCAAGAACACTTGGTATTTAAATATTGTTTGTTTATTTTTCATAGCTGAAATCATGATTAGCCTAAACGAGGTAAATGCTGATGCAGTTTGTATCCATTCTTTGAATATTATTTAGGAATGGCTCAATAGAACCTAAAGGATTTTGTGTATGACAGGGAAATCCTTCCGAATTCGAGATGTCTAGAAGGTAGAAGAAAAAGGCTCCTATAGTGGAGGAGGAACTTGATGTTGAAATTGTCACCAAGGTTGAATACACTTACGAAGACACCAGATGCATAGTGGGTGTGGAACTTGAATATAAATGGGGGGAAATATATAGACTGATAATACATCAGGAGGTACCTGATACAGGTTTCAAGGAAGAAACTATATATGCAAATTTAGAGAGATCTGCTTTGATGAGGGTTGCTACTAGACCCGAGCTTTTCCCGTGCTCAGAGGTGATTGGATGGATTCTGCCCAGGGCAAATGTAGCTACCATGATTTTGGCCAACGTTGACAAACAGGGTTATGCTGCTTATAGTCCTGGTTACGTATCACTAGCCTACCACTTACTGGAAGCATAGGTATACCTGACTGAAGACTGGCTAAAGAAAATCAATCTGGACCTAGTCGAGACTCTGAAAAGAATGTTGGTACCTGGCAAGAGTTTTAGAACTAGGCCATCAGGGGAATATGATACTGCCACCTTAAGGACCCCCTACAGGTTCATTTCCTTAATGTTGAATAGGATTTTCGAGAGAGCCCTTGGTAAAAGATTTAACTTGGGTTGGGCTCCTATCATCTTCTATGTTGCAACCCAAGGAACCGTTTTCAACTGGGCGAACAGTGTATCAAACAACCTCTTGGATTGCATTGCTTTAGCATTAGGAGGGGTGTCCCAGAAGATATCAGAGTTCTATATGAGCTCTATACTGATTGATTGCATACTGTGCAACCAACCCTTCCCAAATATAAGGTGTATTTGGGACCAAGAGAGAACACCAGTCTACATAGCCTACAAGCCACTGTGGGCACATAAGTACCACAGTCACTATAGAGAAGTGTGTGAACACTTCATTATGCCATTATATACATTGATTTTCTTAAAAAAGTGCAACTGCATGTCGAAGGAGGCATTACAGGTTATTGAAGAATATGCAAATTACTAATTAATGGCGGATGGACTGTATATCAGAATGTATGGATTCTCCAGAGCACCTTCACTACTGCCAAAATATGCCACTGATTATGTGGTACACAAAGAGGCAGTTAGGAAGGTATTCTTAGATGGCATAGGGAGTCTCTTATTTGAACATAAGAAGGCAACTTATCCTCCCTTACCACTCAGGTTGGGAAGCTATAAGTTCACAAGAGTCAAGAAAGCAGATGAATTTGTAGAAGAATTGGGGAAATTCCATTTTGGGGAAATAAATTTCCACATGAATGATTCCCAGAATAAAGTGGTAGAGCACTGCAGGGAAGCAAATGTGCATTTTGAGTATATAAGCCACTGGGATAAAGATGAATCAATTTTCCGAAATGAAGAAAACATAACTGCATTAAGAAGAATATTTAAAAAGAAAATCACCACTAAATGCGTGAAAGGACAAGATGAGTAGAAAAAAGAAGAGGAAGAGGAAGCTAGAAAAAGAGATGAAGATGTTAGGAGACTAGCACAGGAGGCTGAAAGCTGGCTTAAAAGTGAGGAGGACGAAAAGAGAAGAGCTAAACAAGAAGCATCTAGAAAGGTAGAAGAAGTGGGCAGGATTGAAGAAGAAGAAAGGAAAAGGAAAATGGGTGAGGAACTTAGGAAGCAGGAAGCAAAAAGATTAAAACTGATAGAGCAACAAGCTTCCAATCCTGTAGACATTCAGGTTCAGGATGTGGGTAATCCTAATGTTCAAGATCTTGAGGTAGCTTCTAGCAGCAAATCAGGATGGGCTGTTGTTCCTACCCTAAGATTAATCCCTTTCGAGTAGAAGAAAGGGGAAGAGGTGTCAGATTTCAACACTATTTTTTACGACAAGGAAACAAAAATAATTGTGAAGAGGACCGAGAGGAAGGTCGAGACTGGGGGGAAGTTGGGTAAAATGATAAATGATACAACCATGGTGTATGGAACAGACAAGGACCCAAGATTCACTATCAGAGCCGGAGCATCATTGATTCATGCTTCTGAGGACAATGTGGATCGGATAATGACTGATCTTGAACAGTCAAAGAAATCTGCTGCCCAACTAAAAGATACCCTAAGAAGGGAGAGAGAGGAAAGTAGTAGATTGAAAAGAAATCTTGAAGACATGCAACATAAAACAAAGTATTCAAAAGTTGAGCTCCAGTTCTTCCAAGTAGAGAAGAGATCTCTAGAGGTTGCCTAGGAAAATCTAGAAAAACTGTAGCAGGAATGTCAGGGGCTAAGGACTGAAAAGGATGAGTTGAAAATGATATGTGAAATCCTTCATAAAGAAAAGGATCAGCTGCTTAGTAAGATAGTGGAGTTGGAGTTACAGAAAAGCTGCCTTGGAGGAGTCAGAGAGGCAATCTCAGGTGCAGACAATAGAGCTTAAAGAACAAGCTACTTCATTAGTAGCAGCTCTAGAAGAAGCCAGAGAACAACAAGCTAACCTTCATCCTTTCAAGGAGCATGTTTTAGTGCAAAGGAGAAAGATGCACCAGCTGCAAGTATCCATAGAAGAAGAGAGGTTCAAGATCTTGCAGGTAGACAATAGACTGGAAGAAATTTTGGAAACTTCTTCATATTTTTTGGATAGATTGCAGGACATTTTAGAAGTCTTGACAGGAAGAATGGCGGGATTAGAGGCCAATGAGGAAACCCCTATGGACCTATCGGAAAAAGATCAACAAGGCCTGAGACAAGACTATGATTTATTGGAGTTTTCCATAAACACTGCCGAAGAATTCAAGAAGGCTGTAAAGAAGACAAAGGGAGCTTGTACAGAGTTCTGTAGGAGGCTTTTGATTACTTACAATCATTGTGAGGTTGTTGTTGAACATAGGATGAACACCTTTCCAGACCACAACCTAGTTTTGGAGATGTTTCAAAGTAGATATCAAGAAGATGAACAAAGGATTCAGCACATCAAATCCCTAGACGAGCAAACCCTGAGAAATGAGGTAGCTCATTCTGTGGTTAGTGTATAGTTGCTAGAGGATCAACTTCGCCTGAGCATAGCTAGGATCAAAGTAATAAGAAATCAGGCCACTAAATTTGAAATCAATATTCATTTTTTAGAACCTTTTGATTTCGAAAACATTGGCTCAAAAGCTTCAGCATGGAAGAAGTTCTTGAATAGTCAAGCGGGGCCCTCCTCATAAGTCTTTATTTGTTTGTTTTTATTGTAATATATTGTAAATTCTATAAGCACTTAATGTAAGAAAGTGTGGGAGGTGAAGCATTGGGGAAGCCCAAGAGTCATTAGTGGGCAGCCCAACAGTTTTGCTTTTGTATAAATATAGAGGAATTAGATAGGAGAAGGGGATTTTTCCCGGAGAAACTTGTGAACTACTTGTTTAAGAGGAACTACTTCGTTTTGCAATAATAAAATTACAATTTTGGCTGTTGGAGAAAGTGTTGTGTGGAATGTTCAAATATGATGAAATGAACAATGTTGAAGGGGAACTATTTCGTTTTCAGCTGTGTTTCATTAACTGTGAGAGCGTTCTAACTTTATGAACCTATGTTCTTATTTGAATGTTATTTGGCTTATTCTATGATAATTTCCACTATGAGTAATGAATGTTTTAACAGATGGTGAGCTATCTTGTTGTGCATATATTTATTCATGTTTATGTGTTTTGATTCCAAGAACAGCTATCTGTGATTTATCTTAACATATGAACAGTACTACATTACTCATGAATTAATAATCTTGCTCCCTAGGGACAACTTATTTAGTATTGTTTTTCCAGTTGTGTGTGATTTAGATGTGAGAGAGTATAAGACGAGAGGTAAGAACCTGTGCATCACATTGTGACCACTCCTCCCATTCTTCATCAATCTGCATCTTAGATAGGCACTTGCATATCATACTTAAAGTCAGAAAACAAAAAAATACACGGTGGACAGGGCCGCAACCGGTGAAACCCTTTGTTTTTGTTACTTGACCTACGGTAGCTGGGCCACAAACTGAACAGATTCCCTACACCAAAGAGTCACGGGCTAGTTGGGAACGTTGATTGGGGAGAATACTTTGCTGTTGTTGCTTACAAATTTCCAAGCCTCAACAGTTTCTAGCGCTAGAAGGAGGGCCACCAGTGCATGGTTGGACGGGGAAATCCATTTCCTCAAAATTACTCCACCAGTGATAGTTTTGAAAGCAGTTTATTTCCTGATCCAAATACTGAAGAGAATAGAGAAAATTTGTTTTCTGTGGACAACCAAGTAGTCAATGATCTGAGAAGACACACACGAGCTTATGTAAAGAGTATTGGAGGGTTACCCACTATTCCTGATTTAACTTGAAGATAATACAAAAAGAAAGATCGTCCCATCTTGGAAGATTCAGTGTTGGTTGGAGATTTGGAAGAGTTAGTAGAAGTAGCTTTAGAGGAAGTTGTTCAGCCTTTGAATCAAGTAGGCCCAAACACACCTTACTGTTCTCCTATGTGGACTCTTGTTCCTTCACCTCCTCACTCTCCACCTAGACTCATGGTAGGCATAAATGTGAATCAACCACTTAACCCACCAAATCCACCACCGGCTTGGAAAGCCAGATCACCCCTGAACTTAACACCTCTGTTGCATGACTTACCTCAAGCCTTTGAGAAGATGCTGTCTAAGTTTGATCCAAATGAGAAGGTTGTAGTAGATGACCATTTACAAAGTTTCTATTTGGCAATAGAAGGATTAAGGGATGGGGAACATGAGGATGTAGTTTGTAGAATTTTTCCACACACCCTTAAAGGAGAAACAGTATCATGGTACTTTGGTTTGCCTGCAAACTCTATCCCAGACTGGGATACCTTTGAAAGGATTTTTAGAAGTAAGTATGCAGCCCAAAATACACATGCAGCACTAATGAAAGGTTTAGGCGCTTTAAAAAAAGAAAGGAAAGAAAAGGTACACAATTTTACTCAAAGATTTTATGCTTACCTTAAGAACTTCTCTGAAACTGATAAGCCCTCAGACAAAGTTCTGATTGAGTATTATACCTCATGTTTAGGTCCTGACTTGGCTATGTTCGTAAAAGCTCAAATTAAGCCTACGTTATTAGAGACTTACGAAGAAGCAGAAAGAGTAGAGGCTGAAAAGGAAAGTATAGAAGATTATCTGGAGCAGTCAGGAGAAAAAACTTTCTGCAAGAGAGCCTTATTGCTGTCTAAAACTAAAGAGGAGCAATCACATGATTTTGAAGGGATGTTAAAAATGATGCAAAATCTATCCAACAGAATAATAGATCTGGAGAAAGAAAAGGAGGTTTAGAAAGCATATAATCCTTATTACAAGAAAATAGAGGATAACAACCAACCTAAACCTCCTCCATACAGATCAGCATCGATGAATTTAATAGGGGTGGGGATGGATATTTTTTGCACTTTTCACGAACAACTGTATTATGAAAAGAATTGTCCTCAATGGATAAATTCAATGACATTGGTGATGAATCAGCTATTGGATTCTAAATTAACCGAGGATAGTGATGAAGAGGAAAAGGGTAGTAAGACCACAGAAAACCAAGAGAATGATACCATGCTTTTATGGGATTGTGTCTTGCTTTTTGATACAGAAGGAAGTACTCTGAAACCTGAGGGTATACCAGAAATTCAAATGACAACAAAAGGCCTGGATTTGGTAAATAAAGAAAATTCAATGATCTCAAGGATTAAGAAGTTGTAGGAGAATGTCAGGAAACAACCAAAGAACAATGTTGATGGCAAAGTACCTAAAATCACCATTATCATCCAAGATTCAAATCAAATCAACAAGCCTGTTAAGCCTATGGAAGACCAAGTAGGTGTTAACGAAGAAAATACTAAAAGGCCTAAAGAACTAGAGGAAGATATACCCACTGAAAACCAACCTGTGGAGGAAGATGTCGAATCAATTGGGGAAGGGAAAGCTAGGTTTAAAACCCCACCTTTCCTTTTGACTTTGGAAATTCTGAACCATAAGGTGCATAATTACTTGGTAGATTCTGGATCATCAGTGAATGTTATGCCACTCACAGTCTGCAAAAAAATTAATGGGCATCCAAAACCTACTGCTTGGGAAGTTACTCAACTAGACAGAACTAGTGTCAAAGTAGTTGGGGAAATGGAGAATGTTCTCATTCGTTTATCCGCAAATGAAAATATATGTCAATTTATTGATATGGTAGTGGCAGACATACCAGATGGGTATGGACTTATTTTGAACCAAGACTGGTCTTCAAGGTTAAATGGGTATTTTTCTTTAGATTGGTCACATTTATGGCTGCCTCATAAAGGCGTCCCAAACCGGATCAAAATCTTAAGGGAACCTTACATGAAGCACACTATCACTAAGTTGGAAGAAGAGAATGAATCAACTAATTCTGTTTTGGGGAATTATCTAATGGAGCTTGAACTAAGACAGCATGCATTAGAATAAGCCAACAATATAATAAACACTCAGGCTGATCTCCTTCAATGTTCACGGGCTGATGGGATTGATTGTAAATTGGTAGACGTAGTTTCGGTTTCAAAAATAGCAGAATTAGATAATGGTTAGGTATTTCACATCTGCAATCCAGCCTAGCCCCTTGACTCGTAAGTTGGTATATCTATAGGGGTGGGTAGAGAACTGGTCAGGTAGTGGTTGGTTCTCAGAATTTTCTTTTACTTTGATGTTTGTTTTTGATAACCTTGTGTTGCAGCTGCAACATTTTCCCAAAATTCCAAAAAAATTTGGGACCCTCCTTTTGCTTAGGGTAGTTTGATTTTCTTTTTTGATTTGATCTAATGATTTTTTCAAAAATATTTTCTAATGCTTGGATTGATCTACCACTTGTTTTTATTCTTCCTCTAACGCTTGAAACAATCCACTGTTTGATCAAACTTTATCGTTGCTTTTAAATGCGTTTCCAACATGCTTGAATTGGAAGTTTATTTGGTTGATGCTCCCGCCATTGCGGAGAAATAACGAGTCTTGACTTCGAATTTTCTTCTGATACGTTTGTTTTCACATCAGCTGTTTTTCAGTTTTACATCGAAAATTTTATTACAACCTCCTCCGCAATTGCGGACGGTAAACTGTGAAGTTCCCCGATTGCCGCTTTGGGTTTTCGGCCCCACCCTGTTATTTTCATCAATCCTTGAGTTGAGGGCTTCCCCTGTTGTGGATGCGGAAAAATCTATATTTCCCGATCGTCTAGTTGTTTTAAACCCCGACATTGCAGAAGGTCGCTCCCTTTGTGACTCCTCCGTTGCGGCTGCCAAAAGCGCTAACCGTTCAGATATTTTATTGTTTCCGCTTCTGATTCAAACCTAGCATTGCGGAATGGTTTATCCTTTGCGTTTCCGTCATTGCGGCCCCCTGTCCTGCTATCGCTCCGATGTTCTGACGGTTAGTCGTGCGATGTTTCGCTGCGTATGTCTCCATGGATAGATTAGTGATTTGGCCACCCGGCGTTGTGGAAGGGATTACGCTTTCGACCTCCGATCCAAAATGTTCCGCGATCCGATTCTTTCTCGTCACTTGTATTTGTCCATATGCATATATATATGGGGCTGGGTTTGTATATTCTATTACTGTTGGGATTATCATGAACTGTCATAGTCGTGTGCTGTCGTTTGCTCGCGCTCACCCGGTCCCCCGTTTTCGGTACCCGTATTCCAAGTGTCTCAACCGTGAAGCTTGACATGCCTCTCCACGTCGGTTACGCATCGTTGCTAGGTAGGATCTTGTCACCCTACCCCGTTCTGTTTGAAGCGTTTTGTTGATTTTTTTCCTATGGTTGGGTTTTTATAGGGCTGTTTTCCCCTCGAACCCATTTATTCATGCGTATATAATGGGGTGTGTAGCGTAGCTGTCAATAGTGAGTCATGTTGCCCATAGGATGTTTTACGCCATAGCCATGATGCATTTCAACCTTGCACTTAGTGGTTGGGGAGATTGGTGCGGACGACCATTGCATTGTCCACACCAGTCTACCCTGTTGGGAGATAGGTTTTTTGGGAAGGATCATTTATGGCTTCCCTGGTTTGTTCGACTGGTCACCCCCCCCTTACATTGTTCATTTCCTTAAAACCCTAGCCATTTTATACCGCATGGTTCGGGCGACCCGGTCCACTTTCGATGTCAAACTTGAGCCGATTAGGAATGTATTGCATGGCGTAGCTTTTGTGACCATATATTGCACATACCGCGTAATTCCTGAGGAAATGACATTGTAAAAGATTTCATAGTGCTTCTATTATTCCCGCGTAGTGCGATGGTTATGGCACCCACAGCGAATCCAAAATTTCTTTATTTTAACGTAGTTTTCGTTTTCTCACAAGAGCTCTGTTAGTTAGGCCATTTCAGCTTATATACATGCACATATTTGCTTCATTTAACTAATTTCTATCATGGTACACATAGAAGGAGTGAAATGCTGCACTTTGTTATATAAATATTTGCAACTTAGATGGGAATGGCTTAATGTTTACAATGTCATATATGGCAGGAAGTTTTCGAATTCGAAAGGCCAAAGAGGCAAAATAAGAAGGCCCCTGTGGTCGAGGAAGAGCCCTAAGTGGAGGTTATTACCAAAACTGAATACATATATGAGGACACCAAGTGTATATCTGGTGTGGAGCCCAAGTACCAGTGGGGAGAGATTTATAGGCTGATCTCGCGTCGAGAGGTGCAGGATATGGGCTTGGAAGAAGAGGGAATATATGCCAATATCAAGAGATCTTCACTGATGAATATTGCCACCAGACCAGAGCTTTTCCCATGATCTGAAGCAATTGGTTGGATTCTGCCCCAGGCAGATGTAACCACAATGATCCTGGAGAATGTTGAAAAATAGGGCTATGCTGCATATAGCCCAGGATATGTAGCTCTATCCTACCACTTGCCAGAAGCGCAAATATTTATGTCTGATGATTGGTTGAATAACATTAGAATGGACCTTGTGGAGACCCTTAAAAGAATGCTACTATCAGGAAAGAATTTCAGAACCAGGGCTACGGGAGAGCATGATACAACAAGCTTAAGGGCCCCATATAGGTTCATAGCTTTAATGCTTAACAGGATTTTTGAAAGAGCTCATGGCAGGTTCTTCAAATTGGAATGGATGCCAATCATTTTTTTTGTTACAACCCAGGGGACAATTTTCAACTGGGCCAACATTGTATCAAATAGTCTTTCAGCTTGCTTGGCCTCGGCTTTGGGAGGAGTGTCCCAAAAGAGGTCTGAATTCTATATGAGTTCCATACTTATCGATTGTATATTGTGCAATCATTCTTTCCCCGGCCTCAGGTGCATCTGGGACAGGGAAATAATGCCTGTCTATTCTGCTTATAAACCACTGTGGGCACACAAGTACCATATTCATTATTGAGAAGTTTGTGAACACTTTATCATGCCCTTATATACACTCATTTTCCTGAAGGAGTGTGATTGCATGTCAGAAGAGGCGCTGCAAGTAATTGAAGAATATGAAGATTACTATCTGACTGAGAATGGCCTTTACTTCAGCATGTTTGGAGGTTCAAGAGCACCCTCCCTGCTGCCTAAATACACCACTGACTACATCATTCACAAGGACGTAGTGAGGCAAGTTTTCTTGGATGGCATAGGAAGCTTTCTGTTTGAGCATAAGAAGGCTACATATCCTCCTTTGCCCTTCAAGTTAGGAAGTTACAGGTTCACCAAAGTAAAGAAAGCTGATGAGTTTGTAGAAGAGTCGGAAAGGTTTCATTTTGGTGAAATTCCCTTCCATAGAAATGAATCCTGTAGTAAAGTAGCTGAAGATTGCAAAGCAAACAACGTACATTTTGAATATACCCACCATTGGGATAGAGAAGAATCCGTCTTCCGAAATGCAGTGAACATGACAGCCTTGAGGAGAAGGTTCAAAAAGAAGATCTCCACCAAAGGTGGGAAGGGAGATGAACAAGCAAAAGCTGAGGAAGAAGCCAGGAGAAGAAATGAGGAGGCCCAAAGGTTGGCACAAGAAGCTGCAGGTTGGTTGCAAGGAGAAGAAGAAGAAAAAAGAAAAGCTGCACAAGAGGTAGCTAGAAAAGCAAAGGAAGATGCAAGAAATGAAGCAGAAGAAGAGAAAAGAAAGCTTGATGAGGAGCTTAAGAGACAGGAAGCAGAGAGGTCGAAGTTGAATTAGACAGAGACTGAATAGTCAGTCTCTGACACAGCTGGTGGTCAGACCCAGGACATTGAGAACCCCGAGGTGCAGGACCTAGAAATACCTACTGCTAGCACACCTGAACAATCTGTAGTCCCCACCCTTAAACTGATCCCTTTTGTACAGAAGGTGGGTGAAGAGATGCCTGATTTTAACACCATATTCTATGACAGGGAAACCAAGAGAATAGTGAAGAGGACTGAAAAGAAGGTTGCAACAGGAGGTATGTCTGGGAAAATGATAACAGATACAACCATGGTATATGGGACAGACCAAGATCCCAGATTCACCATTAGAGCTGGAGCTGCACTGATTCACACTTCGAAAGATAATGTGGACAAGATTATGACAGACTTGGAGCAATCTAAGAAGTCCTCTGCTCAGCTGAAAGACACATTGAGAAAGGAGAGAGAGGAAAGCAATAGGCTAAAGAGGAAATATGAGGACATGAAAAGGGAGATGACGTCCTCAAAAGATGAATTGCAACTCCTTCAAGCAGAGAGACAAGCTAGTGAAGCTGCACAAGAGCATCTGGAGAAAGTGCAGCAGGAGTATCAAGAACAAAAGGTGGAGAAGGAACAACTACTGGGAAGGATAGGAGACTTAGAGCAGCAAAAGACCGCCTTAGAAGCAAATGAGTAGCAAGCTCAAGAACAAGAGAGAAGGCTTCAAGAGTAGGTTTCTGCTTTAGCCATTTCTTTAGAGGAAGCAAGGGAGCAGCAGGTCAACCTCCAACCATTCAAAGAGCATGTGTTGGCACAAAAGGCCAAGATGATGCAGCTGCAGACTGCCATATAAGAGGAGAGATGTAGAGTTCTGCAGGTAGATGGCCGATTAGAGGAAATCCTGGAAACCTCCTCTTACTTTGTTGATAGATCTCAGGACATCCTTGAAGTCCTAACTGCAAGAATGGAAAGGCTGGAGAATAATGAGGAAACTCCATCAGAGCTACCATCGATGGATAAACAGGCCCTCAAGCGGGATTATGACTTATTAGAATTTGCTATAAACACCATAGAGGATTTCAAAAAGGCAGTTAAAAAGATGAAAGGAGCTTGCACAGATTTCTTCAGGAGGCTCCTTATTACCTAGAATCGGTGCCAAACAAAGGCCGAACAGAGGCTCGATGTTTTCCTAGACCACAACTCATTTGTGGAGATGCTGCAGAAGAGATATCAGGAGGAGGAAGCGAAAGTACAGCATATTAAAGCCCTGGATGATCAGATATTGAGGAGTGAAGTAGATCATTCAGCCATCAGTGTGCAGCTTTTGGAGGACCAACTTTGGTTGAGCATAGCCAGAATTGAGGCTATAAAGAACCATGCTGTGAAGTTTGAGATCAACATTCAGTTTCTAGAACCTTGTGCCTTTGAAGGCATCGCCTCTGAAGCTTTGGCATGGAAGAAGTTTCTGGACACCCAAGTGGGACCCTCCTCGTAAAAGATTGGTCACTTTTGTAATTTGTAATGATTTTGTAAAAACATTTGAGAAAAGTGAAACATTGGAGGTGAAGAGTTGGGAAGCCCAACAGTCTCGCCCTTTTTGTATAAATGTAGAAGGCTTAGAAGGAATAGGGGCTTTTTCCTAGTTAGAAATGTAAAAGCGATATTGTAAGAAGAACTACTTTTTTTTGCAATAAAGAATTATTATTTGCCTGTTGGAGAAATATTGGTAGAACTTTCAAATGTTATGCTGTGGATTGTGGAAAGATGAACTATTTTGTTTTTCCATCTTTTGGTCCATTAACTGTGAGATCGTTCTAACTCTTAGAGCCTATGTTCTTGTTTGAATGATTTTTGGTTTATTCTGTGGATTTACCACCATGAGTAATGTATGCTGTTCATAAACAATTGGCTATCTGATTGTCTAAATATCTCTAATCGTTCATGCGTTGTAGGAAGGAATATCAGCTATCTATGATTTCTCTTCATAATACATGCACAATACACATTACTCATAAATAAGTTACATTTTTTCTCCCCGGGGATAGATAGATAGATAGATAGATAGTTTTATTTTATATTGTATATGTGATTGAGATGCTTGTGAGTTCTAAGATGAGAGGTAAGAACCTGCGCATCACGTTATGACTGCTCCTTGCATCCTTATCACCCTGCATGGTTAATTAGGCATATGCATATCATACTTAAATAAAAAATACAAAAATACACAGTGGACCGGGCCACAACCAGTAAAACCTTTGTTTTTTTTACTTTGACCTACGGTAGCCGGACCGCAAACCGGATGGATTCCCTATACCAAATAGTCACGGGCTAGTTGGGAACGTTGACTGGGGAGAATCCCTTGCTGTTGTTTCCTGCGATTTTCCAGGCCTCAACAGTTCTGGCACTAGAAGGAGGGCCGTCAGTGTATGGCTGGCCATGGAAACCTATTTTCCCAAGATTACCCCATCAGCAGATATTTGAAATCTTTTGACCTAACCCAAGCCCTCACAGATTTTGGTTCTACCTTTGAAACAAGTAAGCCCAGTTTCATCTTACGGTTTGTCATACTCCTGTTCGTTCACCTTTCTCATGGCTAGTGTAAATGTGAATCAGCCCAACCCTCTACCATCTTGGAGAGCTAAATCACCTTTGAACCTCACACCTCTGTTGCATAACCTACCTCAAGATTTTGATAAGCTGCTG
This sequence comes from Pseudotsuga menziesii, assembly GCA_001517045.1. Taxonomy (NCBI): domain Eukaryota; kingdom Viridiplantae; phylum Streptophyta; class Pinopsida; order Pinales; family Pinaceae; genus Pseudotsuga; species Pseudotsuga menziesii. Next base: position 7,700 of record LPNX010415558.1, on the reverse strand, counting down.
CCTAAGTTTGATCCCGATGAAAAGAATGCTATAGATGACCACTTGCAAAGTTTCTATTTAGCAGTAGAAGGGTTAAGGGCTAGGGAGTACGAAGATGTTTTCTGTTGATTATTCCCGCATACCCTTAAAGGGGCAGCAGCATCCTGGTATTTCAGTTTTCCTGCAAACTCTATTCCTAATTGGGACACCTTCGAAAGGACTTTCAGAAGTAAGTACTCAGCCCAAAAGACACATGCCTCACTAATGAAAGGTCTTGGTCTGTTAAGAAAAGAGAAGAATGAGAAGGTACATAGTTTCACTCAAAGATTTTCAACATACCTAAAGAAATTTTCTGAAGCTGACAGACCCTCTGACAAGGTCTTAATTGAATATTTCACCTCTTCCCTAGGACCTGAATTAGCTATGTTTGCCAAAATGAAAGCACGACCCACGTTGGTAGAGACTTGTGAAGAAGCAGAAAGGGTAGAGGCTGAAAAGGAAAGTGTAACAGATTATCCCGATCTACCTGAAGAGAAAACTACCAGGAGAAAAGCCTTATTGCTGTCTAAACCTAAAGATGAACAATCACATGATTATTAGGGAATGCTGAAAATGATTCAGAAATTATCCAACCGAATAATAGATCTGGAGAAAGAGAGGGAAGTTTAGAGAACTTACAAACCCTACTACCCAAAAAGAGAAGATAGCAACCAATGGAAAATACCTCCACTGAATTGACCATCAATGAACATAACAGAAGTAGGGGGGGATAATTTCTGCACTTTTCATCAACAACCTCATTCTGAAAAGAAGTGTCCCCAATGGTTAAATTCGATGACATTGGTGATGAATAAGCTGTTGGACTCTAAATTGACTAAAGACAGTGGTAAGGAAGAAGAGAAAATCCAGACCATAGAGAAACAAGATGATGATACCATGTTCTTATGGAATGGTAGCTCGCTTTTCAACACAGAAGAGAATGCTTTTAAATCTGAATGCACACCAATAGCAACAAAAGATACGGACCTAGCAATTAAATACAATGCAATAATTTTGAAGATTAAAAAATTGCAAGAGACGGTCAAGAGACAGATTGATGTAAATATTAAAGATAAAACACCTAAAGTCACCACTGTCAATTAGGAAACCGAGCCAATCAGTGAGCCTATAAAACTTGTGGAAGAACAGGCAAGTGTTGATCAAGGAAACAATGAAGAAATTGAGGAGCTTAAAGAGGATATACCCACTCAAAACCAACCAGGAGAAGAAGACATAGAACCAGGTTGGGAAGAAAAAACTGAAACCCCACCTTTTCTTTTGACCCTAGAAATGCTGAATCATAATGTGTATAATTGCTTGGTAGACTCTGGATCATCGGTGAATGTTATGCCACTTGAGGTTTGCAAAAATATTAATGGACAGCCATAGTACACAGCATGGGAAGTAATGCAATTAGATAGAAAAGGCGTCAAAATAGTGGGAGAAATGAAAAATGTTCTCATACTCTTATCTGCAAATAACAAGATATGCCAATTTATTGACATTATGGTGGCTGACATACCGGGTGGATATGGGATTATTCTCAACTAAGATTGGTCTGCCAGGTTGAAAGGTTATTTTGCTTCAGACTGGTCTCATTTATGGTTGCCTCTTAAGGGTACCCCTAATTGGATTAAAATTTTGAGAGAGCCTTACATGAAGCATACCGTCACCAGGCTGGGAGAGGGAAATGAATCTGCTAATTCTGTCTTTGGAAATTATCTAACCGAGCTTAAGCTAAGACATCATACAGAAAGAAAGGCCAGTTATAATATTGACAATTAGCCTGAGCTCCTTCAACTTCCTCAGGCTAATAAAGATGAATGTAGACTAGTAGATATGGTCTCAATTTCAAAAATGGTACACTTAAACCATGGATAGATTTTTGACCTTCACCACAGCCGAACCCTTTAACTCGTTTGATTGAAGATTTTTAAGGGCGGGCACACATTTTCTTTTCTTTTCTTTTTGCCTTGTACATAAATAATGTTGTTTTTCTTTAATGCTTTGATGCTGTTTTCTTTTTGATTATTTGATTTTGATGTTGTTTTCTTTTGATTTAAATGCTTTGTTACTAGTTCTTTTTATTTTTAAATAAAGAGGCAAACTTTTGGTTGCAATGGAAACATCAGGGTTCTTCATTAACTGAAATCTTGAGCAAAATACTGTGCTTTGAAACATAGAATGTCTTCTAGTAGTGGTGTTCCTAATTGGCCATGCATTCATTGAAGTTCTACTTAACCCTTGTAAATAACTCAGAAGTAACAGGGCTGGAATACTATTTCAAGGCTCCATCCATTTCACATCTAAGATATCCAAGGGAGGGAATGAGGAAAAAATGGATAGTGCTGTTTACTATATGTTACAATCCTGTGGTGTTCAAGCTCGAAACTATCTAAGGACAGGTAAAATAAATCTCACTTATTTGGCCTCTAAAGAGTTATTCAGACTTGCAAATATTTTTGATGTTACCATTTCCCAAAGAATGGACTACTTCTCAATGATTTAAATGCATAGGTTGACCAGCCTAGGAATACAAACATCTAGAAGATTTCAATTTTTATTCAGATGGTATTGCACTCGCAAGAGGTTAAGTCAAAAATCTGGGGTTCACCAGGTAGTCGCCAATTGTTGCAGCTGCAACATTTTCCCAAAATTCCAAATTTTTTTGGGACCCTCCTTTTGCTTAGGGTAGTTTGATTTTCTTTTTTGATTTGATCTAATGATTTTTTCAAAAATATTTTCTAATGCTTGGATTGATCTACCACTTGTTTTGATTCTTCCTTTAACGCTTGAAACAATCCACTGTTTGATCAAACTTTATTGTTGCTTTTAAATGCGTTTCCAGCATGCTTGAATTGGAAGTTTATTTGGTTGATGCTCCTGCCGTTGTGGAGAAATAATGAGTCTTGACTTCGACTTTTCTTCCGATACGTTCGTTTTCACATCGGTTGTTTTTTGGTTTTACATCGAAACTTTTATTACAACCTCCTCCGCAATTGCAGACGGCAAACTGTGAAGTTCCCTGATCACCACTTTGGGTTTTCGGCCCCGCCGTGTTATTTTCATCAATCCTTGAGTTGAGGGCTTCCGCCGTTGCGGCTGTGGAAAACTCTATCTTTCTCGGTCGTCTAGTCGTTTTAAACCCCGACGTTGCAGAAGGTCGCTCCCTTTGTGACTCCGTCGTTGTGGCTGCCGAAAGCGCTAACTGTTTTGATCTTTTAATGTTTTCGCTTCCTATTCAAACCTTGCATTGCGGAATGGTTTATCCTTTGCGTTTCCACCGTTGTGTCCCCCTATCCTGCTATCGCTCCAATGTTCCGACGGTTACTCATGTGATGTTCCACTGCGTATGTCTCCACGGATAGATTAGTGATTTGGCCACCCGGCGTTGCGGAAGGTATTATGCTTTCGACCTCCAATCCAAAATGTTCCGTGGTCCGATTCTTTCCCGTCACTTGTATTTGTCCATATGCATATATATATGGGGCTGGGTTTGTATATTCTATTACTGTTGGGATTATCGTGAACTGTCATAGTCGTGTGCTGTCATTTGCTCGCGCTCACCCGGTCCCCCATTTTCGGTACCCGCATTCCAAGTGTCTCAACCATGAAGCTTGACATGCCTCTCCACGCCGGTTACGCATCATTGCCAGGTAGGATCTTGTCGCCCTACCCCATTCCGTTTGAAGCGTTTTTTTGATTTTTTTCCTACGGTTGGGTTTTTCTAGGGTTGTTTTCCCCTCGACCCCATTTATTCATGTGTATATAATGGGGTGTGTAGCGTAGCCGTCAATAGTGAGTCATGTTTCCCATAGGATGTTTTACGCCACAGCCGTGATGCGTTTCAACCTTGCGCTTAGTGGTTGGGGAGATCGGTGCGGACGGCCGTTGCGCTGTCCACACCAGTCTGCCCCATTGGGAGATAGGTTGTTTGGGAAGGATCGTTTATGGCTTCCCTGGGTTGTTCGACTAGTCACCCCCCTTTTACATTGATCATTTCCTTAAAACCCTAGCTGTTTTATACCACATGGTTCGGGCGACCCGGTCCACTGTCGATGTCAAACTTGAGCCGATTAGGAATGTATTGCACATCGTAGCTTTTGTGACCATAGATTACACAGACCGCATACTTCCTGAGGACACGACATTGAAAAATCTTGCATAGTGCTTCTGTTATTCCCGTGCAGTGCGATGGTTATGGCACCCACAGCGAATCCAAAATTTCTTTATTTTAATGTAGTTTTCATTTTCTCACAAGAGTTCTGTTAGTTAAGCCATTTCAGCTTATATACATGCACATATTTGCTTCATTTAACTAATTGCTGTCATGGTACACATAGAAGGAGTGAAATTCTGCACTTTGTTATATAAATATTTGCAACTTAGACGGGAATGGATTAATGTTTACAATCTCATATATGGCAGGAAGTTTTCGAATTCGAAATGTCAAAGAGGCAAAAGAAGAAGGCCCCCGTGGTCGAGGAAGATCCCAAAGTGGAGGTTATTACCAAAACTGAATACATATATGAGGACACCAAGTTTATATCTGGTGTGGAGCCCGAGTACCAGTGGGGAGAGATTTACAGGCTAATCTTGCACCGAGAGGTGCCGGATATGGGCTTGGAAGAAGAGGGCATATATGCCAATATCGAGAGATCTTCACTGATGAAGATTGCCACCAGACCAGAGCTTTTCCCATGCTCTGAAGTAATTGGTTGGATTCTTCCCCGGGAAGATGTAACCACAATGATCTTGGAGAATGTTGAAAAATAGGGCTATGCTGCATAGAGCCCAGGATATGTAGCTATGGCCTACCATCTGCCAGAAGCGCAAATATTTCTGTCTGATGATTGGTTGAATAAAATTAGAATGGACCTTGTGGAGACCCTTAAAAGAATGCTGCTATCAGGAAAGCATTTCAGAACCAGGGCTACGGGAGAGTATGATACAACAAGCTTAAGGGCCCCATACAGGTTCATAGCTTTAATGCTTAACAGGATTTTTAGAAGAGCTCATGGTAGGTTCTTCAAATTGGAATGGATGCCAATCATATTTTTTGTTGCAACCCAGGGGACAATTTTCAACTGGGCCAGCATTTTATCAAATAGTCTTTCAGCTTGCTTGGCCTCGGCTTTGGGAGGAGTGTCCAAAAAGAGGTCTGAATTCTATATGAGTTCCATACTTGTCGATTGTATATTGTGCAATCATCCTTTCCCCGGCCTCAGGTGTATTTGGGACAGGGAAAGAATGCCTGTCTATTCTGCTTATAAACCACTGTGGGCACACAAGTACCACAGTCATTATCGAGAAGTCTGTGAACACTTTATCATGCCCTTATATACACTCATTTTCCTGAAGGAGTGTGATTGCATGTCAGAGGAGGCGCTGCAAAAAATTGAAGAATATGCAGATTACTATCTAACTGAGAATGTGTTAGAATAATCAAACCCATAGTATTACCCACTTAGACATTAATTCATTTATTTTTGTCTTATTTTCCTAGTTCATGAGTCCCACCATGTGCAAGTTGCTAATTGCCTATCCATAGAGGTCAAACTTGCCATCTTTGACTCATGTAGCACTTGGGAAAGCCTTAGGAATCAAATCTACTTTATTCCTGGCCTCCTAGGTTCCCTTCTGCTTTTTCTACTTTATTGACTGCTTTTTCAGTGTTTTAAGGCACATAGGAAAGCAAGACTAGGTGAGGTGAACTTGTTTTCTTGCCCTTTCATCCTCCACTCTTTCCTCCATGCAAAATCATGTATGAGCTACCATTCCACCACTCATTAGATTTCCCATGCACCCTTTCCAATTCATGAGCCTCGTGACAGATTTGGGATCAACTTTTTACACCTATGGGGGATTTGCCTATTTTGGGTAAGCCTGCTTTATGATAGTTTTGGATGCCTCCTTATGCATTCGATCTCTTGATGTATTCTATATATTCAGCAACCTATGTTATTACAGGTTTGGCTGTTTTACACTCAGTTAATATAATTTTATGTTACAGCTCCATATTCAGTCTCCATTGTTAGCAATTTTGCATGATCAATTGATAATTGTTGTGGGTAAAATTAATCTATTGCTGGCCTGAATTTATACATGGTATCAAAGCCATTATAGGTTGTTACTCTCCTTCAAAAATTTTTTTGCAGGTTCGACATCAAGACTGGGAGCCTTCTACTGACAGCCGGGACAGATTTTCTAAAGCTATGGATTCATAGAAAACTATCTTGACTCCCTTAAACTATTTTGAATGGAAAGCAGAGATGGAGATCTTGTTGAGAGTGAAAGGCCTCTACAGGGTGACTATGGCAACAGAAGCAGAGCCCAATGTAGCTGTAGAGAAGATCAAATGGCACAATTGGAGAGATGAGGCCTATGGCCTCCTATGTCTCAGTATTTCCTGAGACCTCCTTTTCCATCTCGATGGATTAACTTCACCAGATCAAGTATGGGAGAAGCTTTTTGATCTTTTTGGAAATACAGATGAGATGAGGGGACATCAGATCGAAAATGAGCTGATTTCTCTGAGTCCCAGTAGCTTTGAATCCCTGCAGCTATATTTCTCCAAGTTCAAAGCACTAGTTTTGCAGCTGAAGCAGTGTGGTATTGAAAAGAAAGATGATCAGCTCGTATTGGCCATCCTCTTGAAGCTAGGACCTGACTACTCAGTCTTTGTTTTGACCTTCTATGCCACAAAACTCACAGCTCGAACCTGGAATATGCCTAGCCTTGCAGATTTCATGGAATCTCTCACACAAGAACAAGACAAGTTGGTGATGATGGGCACCATAAAACCATCCAAAGATCAAGATTTGATTGCTGGAGATTCGAGGGTGGATTCAAAAATAAAAAAGAAAGCTAAAAATCCACCTGAGCAAAGAAGAGACAAGAATCAGTCTCCAGAGGATCAACAAGGTCCCAAGAAAAATACCCAGAAGAAGAAAAACAAAGGTGAAATGAACAAGTGCTCATACTGTTCGAAGGGAAATCACACTGAAAGCTCTTGTATGAAAAAGCAGATTGATATGTTGACCAATATCCTGGACAAGAATGGCATCTCCCTTCCAGAAAGCTCAAAGAAGAGAGAAGGAGGATCAAGTTCCGATGATAGAGAGAGAGTTCATGCTCTAGTTGCTGGCACATCAAGCTCACCCAGTTTTATCATAGATTCTGGAGCTTCAAGACACATGGTTTCGACTAAGAAGGATTTCTCCTCACTGGATATGTTGAAAGGACCATCTATTGTACTGGGAGATGACTCTCTCACTGAAAGTAAAGGCAAAGGAAGGATAGATCTTGATCATGGTAACTTCAACAATGTGCTGTATGTCCCTGGTCTCGCCTCCAACCTTCTGTCAGTGTACCAGATGACCCACACTGTGTCTCCTAAGAAAGTCATATTCTCCCCCAATGAAGTTGAGATCACAGAAATCTCAAGTGGTAGAGTCATTGCAAAAGGAGTAGTGAATCATGCTCAAAAGGTATACATGTTTTCACACTTCCTACCTTATTCAAACCCCTCTGCTTTTCTTATCCATGCTAATGAAGCTAGAAAGCTCTGGCATGAAAGATTTGGCCATCTAAATTACAAGTATTTGTCTGATCTTAGTGAGAAAGAAATGGTCATAGGGCTTCCCAAGATAAAATTTTCCAAAGGAGTCTGCCAAGGCTGT